>VWZW01001322.1:542257-841196 GCA_013397115.1 Edolisoma coerulescens
CGCGGCTGCCGTCGGGCAGAGGGCTCGCCTCGCACCCCGCAGCCCCGGCGGCCGCGGGATGGAGCTCGGCGCGGCGCGGCTGCTGGCGGTCCTGCTGTGCCTGGCTCCCGGTAAGCCCTCGGGGAGCCCCGCGTGTGTCGGGGAGCCGCGGGGTCCGGCAGCCCCGCGGGACCCCGAGGAGAGGGGGCGCGGGGATGCCCGGGTGCCGCGAAGGGCGCGGGTGCGGCTTTTCTATGGGTTTGTCGGCGCTGCTTGAGCGGATGGGACAGTGCGAGCCCCCGGGTGGGACGGGACGGCCGTGGCTGCGGGCTTGCTGACCCCTCCTGTCCTGTCCTCTTGGCCCCTCCTGTCCGGCCGGCTGGTGCTGGCCCGTCGGAGCGGGCTGCCTGCCTTGGCACAGTGTCCTGCTCGCTTGGCTCCAGCATCAGCTGTCGTTTCCGAGAGCAAAATGTCCCTGGAGCCAAACGCGGGAAACCTGTCATCAGCGAAGGACCTGCTCGGAATGCGAGTGATTAAAGCACGGGGAAATGCTGGCGAAATAGGGAATGTCCCGGTCTGGCCACGCTTTCTTGTTGCCCGTTGAAGCCGGCCGAGCTGTCACGGTCGGGGCTGCGGCTCGGCCCGGCCAGGCGGGATTCCTGAAGGTGATGGCAGCAGCTAGGGCGGACTGAAAAATCTCTCCCTGTGGTACTCCCAAATGTTGAACAAGCTGGGCTGATGCCTCAGAGCAAGCACTGCCACCCAGATCACAGCCCTCACAAGCGTCAGTGGCTCCGGGTGGGTGCGATGCAAGCCGTTGTGCCAATAGTTCAGTAGTGATAGAGTTTTGCCTAACTGCTTAAGAGGAGAGAGATTACCTTAGAAACTCATGGGATAAAATAGATTCATGGGTTCTCGAATTTGTGACAAACTGTAAAATAGTTTCTTCGCATAGTTCATTGACCAGTAGTCTCAAAGAAGTATATTCAATTTATTATAAGAAATGTTGGTAATCCCCAAGGGAGTGAGATCATCAGATGGAGGTTCACTTCGTTTCAATGTCCCACATCCTCTTGTTAGACCTTGAAGTTGGCAACGCAAGAAAACAGGAACTCCACCCTGGCTGGCTGAATTGTAGTGCTCTGCAGCTAGCTCCTGACCATCTGCCTTTGCTTCCTGTTATGACAGAGTTTTTGAACTTTTTGGGATGTGTGAAGAACCATTATTTACCCTTCACTGCTAAGTAGGTGATGTGAAAGTGTCCACTTAAAACATGCTGCATATTCCTGTATATAATACTTTTCTGATTGAGGAGCATTTACTTTGTTTATTGGGTTGATTTGAGGGATTTCATACATGTTTTTGCAGGTTTATTTATTTCTCTGGATCAGCCAACCCTTAGCATCCAAAAAGATGTCCTCACAATAACGGCAAACAACACAGTAAATATTAGTTGCAGGTAAGGAAAAATCTGTTTAGCATGATTCTGATGATTGGTAATTGATGTACTGAGTATCACAGGTGATGTGATCTCTCTCCTGTCATTACTCCTGTTTTCTCCCCACTCCCTTTGTGCCTTCTGCCTCACTTTTCCCTGACAAGGTTTAGGTATTATGTGGGAGGGTTGCAGCAAGAGAGAGCTGGGGAGTGTAGGGTGGCTGGGAGGAGGAAGCGTCAGCTGGGTCCTTGTGGATCCTGCTGGTGAGCCATACTCTCAAAACTCTCTTTTGGGTGCTTTGTCACTTAGATTCAGCAGAATGTAAACCTCAAGTAGCTTCCTCGTAGCTGTTAACAGTAGGTTGTGTATGTGAATTTGTCCTACATGGTTTGACGCTCTCTCTGTGTGATGGGGTGAAGCCCATCCCTCTCCATAGCCACAGAGACTGGCGGGGCCGGGGTTCACCACCAGGGCATGGTGCTGGCACATACCACAAGTGTATGCTTCTCTAACGTTTGCTTTCCCAGCGGTCAGAGGCCACTGCAGTGGTCGTGGCCAAGCAAGCAGGGCAGTGCTGAGAGGCGTATCTCTGTGACAGACTGCAGTGATGGCCCCTACTGCAAGACACTTACTCTGAGCAAAGTCATCGGCAATGACACAGGGGACTACAAGTGCCTTTACAGGGACAGCCAGGCAGCTACAACCATTTATGTTTATGTTCAAGGTAGGTGCTTAAACAGCTCTCAGGTGTCTCTTTCCCTAGCATCAAGAGAAAAAAGGGATATCAAGTGTCTCAAAACAGTTTTGATGCTAAAATTTATTAATCCTAGAACTTCTGGTCCTATGAAAAATTTTTCATGTTTTCTTTTTGAGTAATTAAATTCAGGTATGCTAGTTGCCATCAACACAAAAGCTTTTGTACCGATAATTCTGAACTGACCCGCCATATGCAGTACACAATCTGCTGTTCTCCACCCAGAATTTAGCATACATATCTCTGCTGAGCTCTGAACCTGTCCTCATGAATGCAGAGCTATTACTGACCTCAGCAGGAGTTTCATATGAGAGAGGATTACAGAGATTGTATATTTGTTAAAAATTACAGATCCGATCCCATGTATAATTTGTACTGATACCATTTAAAAAACCCAAAAAAACCACCCAAACCCCAAACCATAAACTTCCATACATTTGCTGACTGTGATGGTAAAATCTATTTAGGCTGTAAGAGCTCAGTTTTGAGACTTGGGCTGTCAGTTGTGTTGGCAGCAGCGCAGCTGAGTGTCGCAGACGCTGCAAAGCCTCCAGTTACACGCCCAGCTTCAGTAAGTGCATTCATTGCAGCATCTGCCTTTTTGCACTGATGGCTTCACCCTTGTTTCCATATGCATCCTGTTTCCTTTTTATTGTTAACTTATAGTTACCATTTGGAGAAATGAGATGTAATCATGTACATGAGTTAGCTTGTTTTATAATATCATGGACCTATTATTTTGGTTTTTTGGTCTGACTTTGAAAAGGATGCTGCTTTTCAAAGTCAGACAGGGGAGCCAGTGTAGCATGTCACAACTTTTAACTGATATTTCCTGTAATACTTATGCAAGGAAAGTCACGCTAGGGTAAATCAGTTTTTTGTTGGCAAAAGGACTGCTGTAGAAGGAAGCCATTCTCCAAAGTGCACTCTGCTGCTGATAACTGTTTTGAGAATAATGATATTCTAAATCTGGGGGGTGGGGTGTCTATAAAAACACGTACCTCCCCTATTTAGTCTCATTATTTCAGTACTTTATGACATAGAAAATAATAAAACTGATTTGTGAAAAAATAGACAGAGAAAGAAGAAAACTGGAAAAGTTTTCTCCATAATCGTGTGACAAATAATAACCATTTATCAATTGAATATTATTCTAGATTACAGATCACCATTTGTGACTTCAGTTAGTGATCAGCTTGGCATTGTATACATCACTAAGAATAAAACTGTGGTAGTACCGTGCCTTGGAACCGTATCAAATCTCAATGTATCTCTACATGCGGTAAGGAAAAAGCCTGTTATTTTTTCAAGAGTTAGTTGAAATCACTGTGGCATAAATATGTTGCTTGAAGTGTAAATACATTTCTTAAAAATTTCTTTCCATCCTTGTGAGTTTTATAGCCTGTGATTACAAGGTGAGTGCTGTACCTGTACTCGTCTATGGCACTGCACTCTCAAAGCATGCACTAATTCCCTGAGCTACGATGTTAAAATGGGGGCCCTGCAGTAGTGGAAAATACTGGAGGTGACAATTCAGGGTTGTTTGATTTTTGAAGTCTGACTATGTATTTTATCAATATTTCAAACAGAAATATCCAGAAAAGATATTTGTTCCTGATGGTAAATCCATTTCGTGGAATAATAAGAAAGGGTTCACTATACCCAGTCATTTAATCAACTATGCGGGCATGGTCTTCTGTGAAGCTAAAATAGATGATGAAAGCTACCAGTCTGTGATATACATAGTTGCAGTTGTAGGTAAGCCAAAGGTTTTTATTTCTCTATAACCAATGTTCTTTTGCTTTCTACAGCATACTGAACCAATTACATTTGGTTGGACACTAGGTTATTCAATACTGACAATGCAGCTAATGCAAAATGGATGTTGAGATTTATATCAGTTTTCTTTTAAATGCAATGTATTGTATTCTTTCTGGTTGATCGTTGGGTTAAGTGCTTCTATTTTTAGTGTTTTACATAGATGCCAGGGATTTTAATTTTTTTTTTTCTGACAATGCAAACCTTTTTCCTAAAATCAGTTATCCACAGTGCGAGTCACAGTTGAAGGAAATGAGAGGCAAGCATCCATCAGCAGCAGATGAAAAGAAATTGCTCTGAGGGGGTACCAAGGGAAGGGTGGATCTGAAGGTTGCACTACGAGCTGGGTTGTCTTGTCTCCCTAAAGACCCATTTCTCGAGTCTCACAGGGTTTTATGCTTTCCTGGTATATTTTGTCAGTTTTTCACCAAACCCCAGAAATAGTGTGATGATTCTGTGGAGGCTTAAGCCTGAGCTGAAACTCAGCAGCTATTTCTCCTTCAGCTGAGGACACAGTGACCATTTCGAGTATCCAAATGGCACCAAGGCAATCTCTCCTGGCTTGTCAGGAAGACGTAGAAGCCCTCCCCTCTTTACTCTGTGCAAAAGGCTTTTACTTCTCCACCAAATTCACAAGTCCTCACTCTGATTTGCGGGAAATTCAGAATATCTGTAGAATTTCTGCATTCAGAATATTCTGTTTTGAGATATTTTACTGCACAAAGTAAACTTTGGATAATTTTGCTAATGCCCCACTGTTATTCTCTATAAAGTTCCTGCTTACTGCTGGGGATGGGTATATATCTCCATTAGTTTTAGGTCTCACAAGGATAAGAAGAAGGTGTCTAAGGGAGAGGAACTGTGTGAGTCACTGTCTCTTGCTTGTTCCCACTGCCGGAGGGGCTCTCATCAAGTGCACACATCCTGCTGTGTCACTGTCTGACACAGGGCTCAGCTGGGAAGTGCTCAGGGCAGGCACATCACTTCTCTCCAGGCTCCTTTGTACACCCATTATCATGCTGCACTGGGGCATCCAGGGGCTTTTTTGTGGCTGGGGTTTCAGTAGGAGTTTTGGTGAATTCACCTGGGAAATCTGGGCTGAGTACTGTAAAGAAACCTCTTCTTACCCCATGTCGTGTGTGCCTTTTTCTTCCTCTAGGGTACCGAATTTATGACCTGACAATGAACCCACATGACGAAGTAGAGCTGGCAGTGGGAGAAAAACTTGTTCTCAATTGCACTGTAAGGACAGAGCTGAATGTGGGAATCGATTTTAAATGGGACTACCCTTCCATCAAGGTAAAGTCCTACTAACTTACAGGTGCTGTCATCACAATGCGATTTGATTTAGGCATAATGTCACTTCCCCCTTCAAAACATTGAGAAAGAAGATGATAATACGCAACGAAATTTCTGGTATATACAAGCATGCAAAAGGTGACAGAAGGAATAACAATGACATTTCCAAACATCTCTGTCTTTTGTCTACTGCAGGAAAAACGTGCCACTATTAGGGATGTAAAAACCACTGCAGGAGAAATAAAGAAGTTTGTGAGCACCCTTACCATTGACAGTGTGTCCTTAAGCGACAAAGGTCGATATACTTGTGCAGCATCCAGTGGTCGTATGAACATGAAAAACAGCAGTTACTTCATTATCCATGGTATGACATCTTCCTCTTCAGTTTTGCTGTTGGTTTCAGATTTGGGATTAATTACTGGGATGCAGAAGGCATCTCAATGATTAATCAAATGACAGAAATGAACCAAACTGCAGCTACAGTATTTCTCTTGCAACTAGTATGGGGTTATTTTTATACCACAACTTTAGTTAATAATAAGATTTCAAAGGATGCTGTATGTTATTGAAGGCTGTAGAATCCTACCAGAAAGTGGGCAGTAGAATAAACTGATGTAAGCCTCTGATCCTCCTCTTCATTGACCTCCTTAAGGTCCTGTAAAGATCAATTTGTGTATGTGGCTTTGTATAAGGGCTGCCTGTTCTCAGTCTTGTTGAACTCAGGCTAGATCTTGGTGGCTCTGTGACACAAGAGTCTGGGTCAGCATGAATGAAGCTAAGAAAATAAAACTTTCAGCTTTTGCATTATGAATAGGTGAATCAAATGGAGTTTTGGTCATATGGAAATGATGCAAGGGAAGCAGCTTTGGCTAAGTGAATAGACGAGTACGAGGCCACATCCTACACCGTTTTCTCAACCCCCTCCTGGGCACAGCCCCAGCTCCACTAACTTACTTATAGAAAAAATTACCAGCATGAGAATGGCTCATTTTTAATCACTGAGTCAGACAAAGAGGTTTATATTTTGAAGGAGACTGGTTTTCCTGAGGTCTGATTTCAGGGGCCAAAATATTAATGGCACTTTTAAAAAGAAACAAAGAACTTCCAAACTTATTATGGACATAGTGATTCAAGATATACTGAATTTTCTGCTGGGTTCTTTCTGTTCTGCTCTTCAGGAGACAAAATAAGATCATGTGCTCTACTGAATGTACCAGATACTAAGTCTAAACCATCCTAAATTTTAGTCAAAAGGCTAATTCAGTCAAAAGGCTAATCACTATCTAATGTCTGAATGCAAGTTTATAACTTATAACAAGTAATGTAAATAATTACAAAGTACTCTGTGACTGCAGTGGTTCAAATACTCGAGAATACTCTGAGAGTATCTAACTTCATCAAACTGTAGTTTTGAATAGTCTTAATTGCCTGGAATGACTACATTGAGAGAGTTTTATGATATGTATATATGTATATGTATATACAGGTCTGACAGTTGGCACACTATCCTCAGAGCTGAGTCTTGCCTCTGCTTTCCAGAGCTCTTCAGTGAGGGAACTGGTCTGTTCCTCTGTGTGAAGGACAGGACTAGGTTTTCATGATGGCATCTCTCCAGAGCCCAGTTTGGAGGCAGCTGTGCTTTACCAATGACCCATAGCCCTGTCATTAACTTCTGTTTGTCATCTTGTTAGGTGCTAACCCAAATGGAAAGCACTTTTGCTTTGGTCCATGAGGAAAGACCATTTAGTTTAATTCCCTTTTTTTCTTCCCCCAGAAAGTCCTTTTATTCATCTGGAGAAAATGGAGAATGTCGTTGAGACAAGGCTAGGTGACACAGTCAAAATTCCTGTCAAGTTTAAAGGATATCCTCCAGCAGAGGCTAAATGGTAAGAACTGGGATATAATGTGTTTGAAAAAGTGAGATTTTCTTAGTTAAAGAAAATCATTAAATATTCAAAGCACTCTGTATTTTCTTCAGGTATAAAAATGGAAAAGCCATCAATGCAAATCATACCATTAAACTTGGCTACACATTAGTGATCACTGAAGCAACTGAAAAGGATGCAGGGAATTACACAGTAGTCCTTACAAATCCCATTAACAAGATGCAGAAAAGACATACATTTACTCTGCTGGTGAATGGTAAGTGGGGTACTAGAGGTGCCTTTCTTTCATGTGTGGATGTGGTATATTACCATCCTCAGGCTTAATTCATCCCATAGCTATGAAGATTTAATACTGAAGAACAGCCCTTAAACCTGAGCCCTGGGAGGGCAGAGATGACCTGTCTCTCCTGGCTCTAGGATGTGTCAGTCAAGAGGCTGCAGGCTCTGGGTGTTGGTGTTGTGATGATACTTGGTGGGGGGTGGGTTTTTTGTTTTGGTTTGGTTTTTTCTGTATATTATTCTTTGCCTCTGCGTCCTGCTCTTTTCCTGCCCTTCTTGCTGGCTGTGCTGCTGGAGTCCTCCCCCACCCCGCTCCATCCTGGCCCTGTCCCGCCTCACCCATCCTTCCTGCCCCACACAGGCTATCCCTCCTCTTCTGCCCTGCCCTCCTCAACCCTCCTCCTCCTCCCCTACCTCCTGCTTTCTGCTCCCCAGGAAACAGCCTGTGCTTTGAAGACAGCAGGTCTTGAAAAGGGCAGCGAGGCTATGTGCAGTGGGATCAGCCCTGGGGAACAATGTACCTTTAATGGCTGGGAATGGTGATGAGAGTCCAGGAACTGCGTTTGAAACCATGGAGTATTGAAGGGGGATTTTGTAGGAGATCCTAAGTATCCTGATCCTCAAAGTGTTGGGGAGGTTCACTGCTTCCCCACATGTCCTTGGAGATGCTCTGTGCTGCACTCGGACTGGGGCATGGTGTGAATTGGTCACCCTGGGTCTAATGCACGCACGCTGGGGAGTCTTCAGCGGGAGGTGTGACCTGCTGCTCCCTCCTGCAGTGCCCCCCCAGATCGGTGAGAATGCACTGATGGCCCCCGTGGACTCCTACAAGTACGGCTCGACACAAGCGCTCACCTGCACCGTCTACGCCGTCCCACCGCCCACCACCGTGCTCTGGCACTGGCAGCTGGAGGAGGAGTGCACTTTCAGCCCCCAGTGAGTGCCACGTCCTTGCTGTCTTCTGCAGCTTATGTAGATCTTAAGGGATGTTTGTGTTGGGTTGGGGTTTGTTTGGTGCCTCCCTCATCCAGGCTCGTTACTGAGCGCAAACCCAATGGCCAGTGAAGAAAAGATTGTTGTACTTAATTTGCAGATTGCTGCAGGCAGGCTCTGCCAAGGTCATTGTTGTTGGCAGAGGCGAGGGCCACCCGCAGAGAGGATCCAGCAGTGCTGGCATGTTGCTGTCGTGCTCTCTTGAAGGGCATCTCGACTTGCGCGGGGTTTCAAATGCAGCTGTTCGCATGCCCTTCCCTCAGATCCCCCTGTGGGCTGCAGGCCCAAAACTCCATCCCAAACAGAGGAAATTTGCTGTTTATGCTAATTATGTGTCCTTGTGGTGTTTTTCTTCTTGTGCTCAAGTGCTGAGTGTGATGGTGCTCTTTATCTGTGTGAAAGTGTATCTCAGAGGAAGTGCACTGATTGATGTTGGGGAATGATAGAGAGAGTGCCTGACTGAGATTCACGCAGCTTCCCTTATCTGGGCCTGCCATAAGCCCAGATTTCCTTTAAAAAAAAAAGGCCAGGGACAAAAAAAAAGCATTCTTCTTTCCTGTTGTTGTTTTTAAAATGATTCCACTAGTTTCTTCCTCTGGTGCCTGGTTGCTTCCTACACAATAGCTACTGTCCTCAAGAAATTCTTGTAGGGAGTTCAGCAATTTCTATGTCTCTCTGTCTTCCTTTGAACTAAATCAACTTGAATCATCCATTTATGAATGGAGGTTTGTTCCCAGAATAGCTGCTTTCCTCCAACTATCCCGACTGAGCTGACACTGGCAGATTAATTAGGAAATTCACCTTTAGGCTTGGGGGTCCTTTACTTTAAAGAGCATGAGGGTCTCAGGAGGTTATAGGGTGAAATCTAATAGAAATATTTCCAGAAGCACATGCTTCCCTCATAGATGCAAGCTGTGGCTGGTGAAGCATCTGACTTATAGATATCTGCACATTATAAGAAGAACCCAAAATCACTCTCTTGAAGGGCAAATATTCCTCTTATCTAATGCATATGTCTCTACTTACATTTCAGGAAGGTTCGCTCAGGAGCCAATCCATATGCATGCAAGAAATGGAAAGTGATCTCGGAGAGAAAGGGTGGGAATCAGGTTGAAATTAAGCACCGGGTCGTTACTATTGCTGGGAAAACAAAGGTGAGCAGATTTTCTTTTCTCTTGGCTGGGGATGATTAACCCTGTTCAGCAGTCCACATACCTGGAAATACATCACTAGAAATGAGACTCTTTTCACCTATTGTTAAACTCGGGGATCTACTCTCAGCTAGCTGGGCAGGCTCCTGCTGAAGCCAAGAGGCAGAGATACACACTTTCAGGTCCTTTGAACACTGATCTGAAGTGAGTCTCCATTGAGGAATATAACTGGCCTAGATTTCAGTGTCTACCTTTTAGTGGTCTGAAGTTAGATGAGTTAATCTTGCCAACTAACTGTAATAGAAGCTGGAGAGACTGAAAAGCAGAAAAAATTGTGGGTGCAACATTTTTAAACACATATACCAAAGTCCACCTTCTGCTTCTTCCTGTTTCCTTTTATCTGATTCTTACACACTTAAGGACAAAAATGTAAACTTCAGAAGGTGACTGTGCTTCTGCCATGCCATGGACTTGTGCTTTGGAAGGATTTTTGGTTGTGCAGATATCTGCAGAGCTCCTTGCTGAGCTGTTGAGGTGGTTGGGTGTTACTTTAGCACTGATGTGGTATGAAATTGCTTGATTGTTCTTTTGTAGACTGTGAGCACCCTCGTGATTCAAGCAGCAAATGTGTCTGCTTTGTACAGATGTATGGCTACGAACAGGGCTGGGTCAAGTGAGAGAGTGATCTCCTTCCATGTGACCAGTAAGTGCTCCCTGCCAAGGACAGCCATGTTAAATTAATGTTATTTTGTCTGTTTGCTAATGAAAGGCACTTCAGTGCTGTTATCTGATTCCCATCCTTTATGAAATCCTTTAATTCTTTCGGATTCTAGGTTTACCTAAGGTTTTCTTTAGGCAGCCTTTAAAGTTGCCACTAATTTCAGCCAAGTGATTAGTTCTGCTAGTGTCAGTGGAGTGGCGGGCCAGAGAAAGTGATGCAAGTTGTCCCAAGAGTGACTGCTTCTAAGCTTTTGCCATCCCTTAAAGGAGCTACAGAGAAATTATGGTAATGTCACAAAATGAATAAAGACATACTGTAAGAGCTAAGACTAAAATTTTCAAAACCAGTGGCAAAGAGCTTCTGTCTCCTTAACAATCGGTCCCCATAATCATATGCCAAAATTTCATTTTAATCCAAATTTAAAAACTAACTATAAGATAGTGCTGAGAATCATCTTAGGTTGCTGAAAGTTTCTACAAGAAAAGTAACTGTATTCGTTACACAGTCCTTCATTTGATCCATTTGAAATGTATTGCTTTTAATGAGATTGCACTCCTTAGATAATTGATTAGTTGACTGACTGATTGATTTGATTGATCTTTTTCAGTGTTTCTTTTCCTTATTTGCAACCAGATAGGATGATAAAATCTGTATTTCCAAAATTACTTTTTCAAGTTAATGTTAGCCACAAAATGCAGAATCAAATAGGAATTTCTTTTACTTTTTTAACTTGCAGGGGGTCTTGAAATTAATCTCCAGCCTCAGAATCAACTGACAGAGAAGGATAACATGTCCTTGCGATGCACAGCAGACAAATTCACCTTTGAGAAGCTGTCATGGTACAAACTCAGTGCTCACGTTTCGCAGACTCCCTTTGGAGGGCTGCCCATGCCTGTTTGCAAGAACCTCAATGCTCTCCAGAAGCTGAATGAGACAGTTTCAAATACCAATGGTGAAAACGTCACCTTGGAGCTCATCCTTCGTAACATCTCCCTCCAAGATGGAGGGGACTATGTTTGCATTGCTCAGGACAAAAAGGCTAAAACACAGCACTGCCTGGTGAAGCACCTTACTGTTCAAGGTACTGACCTCTTACTCTGAAGCAAAATGAGTGGTTGTGTACGAAGATAATTGCAGTAGTGGCAGTTTTTGGTGTGTTCAGGTTTTGCATGTGTTTGGTTAATGGTGCGCTCAGTTTGTTAAATAGATTCAAACCAGTTGTTGTGACACACTCTTCTGGGGCTTGTCCAGGCAGCAGGGACTGTTTCATCAATACCAGTGAGGAAACACTGGCTGAGCCACTGTACTGTGTAAGGAGATGTGTTTGGCTTTTGCTGAAGTAATGTGTTTAGCTCAGTAACTTCTCAACTTTACTTTTCAGAACACAATTTTCTCTGTAGCTGTATATGCACGTGTGTATTCACAGCATTAATGCTGTTGCTTTGTGTGTCTGACTCTCGAGTCTGAAGCAGTGCCTATGAGTGATACTGGTATCAGGCACAAGCAATGCAAGCTGATAATCAGTCAGATTTCACACAAATAGTGATGACTTTGCTTTGGGACCTAGATGTCTAGGTTGATTAGGCAGATTCAGGAAAATACTTATGCCTGTCCATGGCCTGTCTTGAACGGATGTTTAATGGACCAGCAGTGCCAAACCTCTCATAAGAACCCTGGACACAGAAATGTGAGGGAAGCAATTTCTCAAGTATTCCCTATTCCCTCAGCAGCCTGAGCAGTTACAAATTAAATCAGCTAAAGCAAGTTATATCAATACTGTTGAAATCTTCTTGGCTATATTAATCTTTTCATGTCATGTGGAAGTTGACCTATGATCTTAACATGAACACTGTGGCTCTTGGTGTAATGAAAGGATTTGAGACTTTGTTACTGGGACATGAATGGCTACTACTGAAAAAAATGGATCTTTTTCTTAATAATCGGTAATTTTACTGTATTTTCAAACCAACAGAGCCCATGGCACCCACACTTGTTGGAAATCTGGAAAATCAAACAACAAACGTTGGTGAAACTATAGAAGTGTCATGTGCAGTGAATGGCATTCCTCCTCCAAGCATCATGTGGTTCAAAAATAATGAGACCCTTGTGGAAGATTCAGGTGAGGATTGCTCCCTTGCTATTATCATTAAAAGGCTTTCTTTCATGGGACTGACTGCTGATTTTCACCATGAAAAGTTTCATTTTGAATTCTTTACAAAAAGTGGCATAAAAATAGCAAAACTAAGAATCATAATTTTTTTCCAGGTATTGTTTTGAAAGATGGGAACAGAACACTAACCATCCGTCGAGTGAGGAAAGAAGATGGAGGGCTGTACACCTGCCTTGCATGCAATGTCCTCGGATGCAGTAAAGCAGTGGCTTTTTTTTCAGTGGAAGGTTGGTGTTAGCTTCTTTCCAGATTGTGCATAAAATCTTTAGAATACCTAGAAGGAAAATCTACTGGCTATCCTGATGGGAGATCTAAAAATACGCTATGAAATTTGTGAAAAGTCCTGACCATTCCTATCAAGCTCAAATTGGGTGCTGTCATAGCTGTCGTAAACCAGCTGTTGAGGTTGATCCTTTCTTCTCCACTATGCTGTTTAGAGCTTCTCAGCAAAAACTGCATCTCTCTTACTTGTGGTTGCAAAGAAAACTCTGCCAATCTATATTACATGCAAACCCATACAACAGAGATACATAAACATGCAGATATCCCGAGTCATCTCTGTTGTCTAGGCAACATAATTGTCATACTATGTTTTTTAGCATTGGGTGTTGTACCTTTTAAAATTATATCATTGCTCTCACAGCATCTAAGAAAAACGTAGTGAAGAGGTTTTGCAGTCTGTTGTGATTGCCGTCCCATTTCATTGAAACAGGTAGTGATTTTGAGTTAGGGGACTCCAGCTTTGGTCCACCACACTCTGAAAGCAGCATTTGTGAGACCCATCTCTCACTTGTTCCAGGCCTATTGTGGCACACCAAAGTACAAGTTGCAATGACAAATAAATCCTAGCAAGAGGTTAGTCTGCAGTGTGGGTAGCTGGGACCACGATGGACTTTCCACTAAGACTTGCAACAAGAAACCTCAAACTAAAAGCTCCTTGCTCTTGGTATTAGTACATTTGCATACTTTTGTCACTGAACCCTTCACAAACCTCTGTCTTTACAGTCAAGATGGTTGTCTGATCTGTTCCATTAAGGTAATTAAAGCAATATCATGTTATTCACATAGGTCCCTTTAGGGTATTTAGATGTTGGGCGAAATGTTTACATGGGGTGGAAATTATCTGCAGATGGCATTGATATAGATTTCAGCTGATGTGGTAAATATGGCTGGGGCACATCTGTAGAAATGTGAAATCTGTGTAAGACACACTGTTTCACTCCAAGAAATTTATAGTGCAGCTCGTTGGGGTCATGGAATGGAGTGTGCTACTGTGTAGGAAAATCTCTATGGTGCGAAGGATGAAATACAGGAGCATGATGTGGCAAACAGGAGCTGAAGAAGAGAGCTGCCTCTGTGCACTAAAAGATGTTCAAGTGGTATCTGCTGGCCACTATTTACGGGAAAAGGAACGTTGTAAATAAGACCTTATTATCATGTGTTCTTGTAGACCCACATTTTTCATGCCCCAGATGAATGATGTCAAGAGACAAGAGAGAGATTGTTCCCGAGGTCATTCTCACAGCTCTCTATTTTCTATATGATGGGGGTGTTTTCTTGGTTTCTAAAGAAAGAGTAATTAGTTTTCGGTATTCTAAAACAATTATTTCTTTCCAAAATGTGAATTTTACTTTTTTATATTTGCCAAAGGTCCAGACACTGTCCTTGGAAGAAAGTTGATGCTGAGAAATTGGATGGTGTGTAAAACAACATGGAACTGTAATATTCCAACATAACCCCCCAAGCTTTTTGTTTTGTTTAGCCTTCCTTTCCTTGCTCCATGTTGCACTTTTAAAACGAACCTTCAGAACAAGGACCTCCATTCTTTACTTTAATGAATGAACAAAACAAATATGCTTCCAACTATCACTCAAATATTCATTTATTTCTTCCCAGGCGCTGAAGAGAAAACAAATCTGGAGCTCATTATCCTCGTTGGCACTGCAGTGATTGCCATGTTCTTCTGGTTGCTTCTTGTAATCATCCTCCGGACCGTTAAGCGGGTAATGAAAAAATTCTCATACTGTCCTATCAGCACTGGTCTTGCATGACAAATGAGAGCTGACTTGAGGCCTTTTGTGTTGCTTCTTTCCATTGTTCTTAAATCAACAGACACATTTTTTCTCTCCATGCCATAACATTCTTGCCTGGAACCGGGGGCACAGAAATTTGTTTTTAATTGAACAGGCCCTTGCAGGAGAAAAATGTTTCATCTGGTTCTGTTTATTAAAAAAATAAAAAAAATAGAGAGAGAGAGAAAAGAAAAGTGCAAGTAATTAACAATGACCACACTCATGATGGCATGGTGTAGGGAAATGGTAGCCTGGCATTTCTGGGAACTAATGAAATACTCTAAAGTGAGAAAATGGCATTTTGCCTGCACATTGCCAGCAAAAAACTGTGCAACTGCAACTAATACCATTTTCCAGGCCAACGGAGGGGACATGAAGACTGGCTACTTGTCAATCATCATGGATCCTGATGAAGTCCCTATAGACGAGCACTGTGAGCGGCTCCCGTATGATGCCAGCAAGTGGGAGTTTCCCAGAGACCGGCTAAAGCTAGGTGAGTTTTCATTGCATGAGCCATTTAGTGGTACTGCAGCCAGCACTATGCTGGAGGGTGTTTCGGGTCCTGGCTCGCCATGGGACTGCTCTGCTGCATGATCCCTGGGTGGGTTTTTTCCCATAGGATATGATGCATCCTATTTACATTTTAAGTCCTCTGTTAATTTCTGCTTCATGAACTCATTTTGGAGTTGCTTTTTATCGTACAACTTTTGCCTGCTGTGCCAAGCGAATATGTTTGCATTCTCACTTCAAGGTAAACCTCTTGGACGCGGAGCTTTTGGCCAGGTCATAGAAGCAGATGCGTTTGGGATCGACAAAACTGCTACCTGCAAAACAGTGGCAGTCAAAATGCTTAAAGGTAAAAATCATGACTAAAACTTCAACTTGAATATACAATAGAGGGATATTTGTCAACACCATAACTACTGTACCCATTGTTGTAAAAGTTTAGTTTAACGGCTGTTACCATGAAGCAATGATTAGAGAGAGTACGTTCCTTTCCCTCATGGATAACTGGAGCAATGCAGCTGTGGTTTCCTAGCCACTGCTTTATAATTCCACTTAGGTTCAGAACATAAAGTTGCTCCTGCAATCAATTTGCACGTGTCCATTTTTGCCTTATGCATCCTCATGGGAAGCTTTCTGCAAGTCTCAAGACAATGGCTTAGGCACGCTCCAAACTGAGTTGTAATTTGGAATAGCTTTCTCCTCACTTTGAATCATATTGTATTGCCTCACATGTGCCACAGGGAAGTTGAAATATGTGGTTCCCAGACACATTGCTACTAAAGAAGATGTAATGGGGCAGTGAAATGGGGCTGCCAGCAGCTGGGGGCTGTATTCCACCCTGTGCTGTACCGGCATAGCTGACACGGCCTACCAGCCAACAAGGCTCCTCATGTGATGGGCTGGATAAATACCCGAAGAGAATGGGGAAGAGGGAAAAACCTTTCTGTCTGTGATGCTCCTGACCTGTGTTGCTTTACCTCTGCAGAAGGGGCAACCCATAGTGAGCACAGAGCACTTATGTCAGAGCTGAAGATACTCATTCATATTGGCCATCATCTCAATGTTGTCAATTTACTTGGAGCCTGCACAAAGCCAGGAGGTGAGTAACTTCTTAGTGCATGAGGAGGTGCTAATGAAAACCCTATTTCTTCTGTTTCTGCTGCATAGGCAATTGAAATTCAAAACTGAGGATTGGTTCTTTCTTAAAAAAAAAAAAAAAATCTGTGAAGAGTGAGAAGGCCAGAGGTAGAATAAAGGCAGAATAAGGGTGGAATAAGGGCCATACAGCTCCATGCCTTAGTTGTTCTATCACTTTGCTTTTCTATACTAGAGATCTATCTTTATAGTGGACAGCCCATCTGTAACAGACTTCAGAGCTGAGTCTAATACCAGATTTAACAAGTTACTCTTACTCCTGTCACCAGCTACACCGTGACTGCAAGGCCCCTCTCTGTCTTTAGATGGACTGTTGGTGCCTGTGTGTGTGTGTAGGAGGGGAGATTGCGATTTGGAGTCCAGCTCTGGGTGGATGAACCTATTCACTTTATAATCAGGGACAGATGTTTTGTTTAGCAAATCCAGTACTACAAACTAAGTTGGAAGAAATTCAGTGTAAAGTAACTCAGTAATAATTTTTCAGGGAAGCTGACTTGTTGGCTTACCATGGGATGAAAATTTAATTTGTAAAGTTCCATGACAGAAGTCAGTAGTTGAAGGAAACATAATCCATAAATATTTATTTCCTTGTTTATTGCATAATAAAATAGAGATGGCCAGTATGTGGAACCTAGGATGGAAATTTATCACCATAGCATATGCCTATATGAAGTAAATTTGAACATGAAACACCACATTTAGATTGTACATTAAGGCATCTATGTCTGAAACCAAGATTCCTGTTTTAAATTTTTAGTACTTTACCCCCCTGTAGGAAAATGCATGGATAATCATGTGTATATTTTATTGCAGAGGTTAATTGCACTGAAGTTCATTCAAACATTTATGTCACATCCTTACAATGTCAATTAACTTGGGCTGTTATTGGCACTTCAAACGTAAGCACACCACTATACCTTTTGGCATGTGAAATTAAGCCTGTGATTTTCAAAATTATGTGCTTTGTTTTCTTCCCTTAAACAACAGGAAAATGAATAATTTCAGTGCTTTGATTAGATTTTTTTTTTATTACTGATATTTTTAAAAACCGTTGGCTATCAGAATGCTCTTTGAACTGTATGTATTTCTAGCCAGAAGTTATGCTGTGAGATAAGGTGGGATATTAATGGTCTAATGAATCCCTTTGTGTGTTGTACAGGCCCACTGATGGTGATTGTGGAATATTGCAAGTTCGGAAATCTGTCAGCTTACCTGCGGAGCAAGAGGAGTGAATTTGTCCCCTACAAGGTAAGGAGTCAAGGTTAACAGTAGAATGTTTGGTTTGGTGGGTTTTTTCCACATACAATGTTTCTTTTTCTAGTGCAGACTGAAGCGGCAGTCCTTGGGGACGCTGAATGTCTTAGTGTACTTCTCATGGGAATGAGAGATGGCAAAGACATCAGAGGTCATCTAGTCTTTCCCCTGGCCCCTTCAATGTAGCTGTTTTGTTATTGTTAGCTTAAAATGTGCAAAGGAACTGGGCTTCCACTATTTCCTTTGGCAGACTACTCTACACTTGGCCGTATCTTTCAGGAAGTTTTTTCTGATTATCAGCCTGAATTTTTTCCTTTCTTAGTTAAGCTCCAGACCACCTTAAATAACTGCACTCTTTGCTTAGTGTATATATCCATCAGATATCCATAGGTATCTGCTATCATGTGATTATCTGTTTGCTGTCTCCTTGGCTCATTGCTGAACGAGGCTATACATTTCTTTTGCTGTTAATAGTTTTGTATAATTGATGTAGCTCATGGGTTTACACTGAGCTTTTCACCTCCCAAGTCTTTTGCAAAAAGGAGCTCCATCACAGCACCCCCTCTGCACCCTGATTTGAAAGAAGGGGGAAGATGGAGACTGGCGTTTTCAAACTAGTTTCTGGGCACCTCTGAGAGGAGTCTTATTTCTGGAGAAGATCCATCTGGAGCATCCATGCCCTCTGAGGGTCAGATTCCTGTATGAAGAACTTGGCTGTGTGTACCCGGCACTGAGGGTCACCCTGGGGACCCAACCCTTTTCCACCCACAGCCAAGAGGGAGGTCTCTGGGCTGTGCTCTGCCATGTTGGTAGACTTGAGTCTTCCTGTAGCTGCTGTGTTTAGATCAGAGCTTATTCCCACTGTTTGTTGGTTCCCCAGGGGGTTATTTTTCTTTATCCTTGGAGACATTGTTTACTATTTTATATTGGCAAAGGCAGCTCACTGCATCTTCTTGTGAGGTAAAAAGATAAATATCTGAGAGGCCTTGAAGGAAGAGACAGGGTTGCAGGAGGGTGCTGACCCTTGCTTACACAAGCAGTGGGAATGGGATTTGGCAATGTTAAAAAACAGCCCTGCCAGGGAAAAAATCACCAAACCAAAGCAGGAGAAAATGAAAATGTTTTGGAAGATGCCTGTGGGGCTGGATTCCTCCCTAGAGGCGTTCAGTGGCTTAGGGGAAGAAGGAAATAAGTCAGATTTTGATGGCTATTAGGGTTTTGGCCAAGGTAGAGGTTTAGCAGGAGGGCCTTTGCAGCAGCAGGAGGTAAAGCCGTAGGAGTACGGAGAGGCTGGAGTGTATGAGAGGGTTTGGCAGCATCCATCCATGTGTGTTTCACAAGTGGGGGGCACCAGCTCCTCAGTGTGCATTTAGTCCCCAGCATGTGGAGATGTTGCTGGGTTTTGGCTGGGAGGTTGTGAAAGCAGGCAAAAGTTGTGCTGTGGACTGGCAGAGGGTGCTCCAGCTGGTGAACCTGCATGACCATGGGTTGGGTTTTGCTGGTACTGTCAGTGCACCAGCCTGATGCCCCAACCAGCACTGGCTTGGAGCAGAGCAGCTGATCACACCTTCACTGGGTTGCTCTCCCTGCCTTCCCTGGTGACCTCGGCACAGACCATAGGGATCACCACTGCCTCTCCAGTAGAAGCTTCTGGCATGCTTTGAGCTTCTGATTTTTCTCACCCTCCCTTCATATTTCTAGACCAAATGTGCCAGATTTCGGCAGGGGAAAGAGAACTATGTTGGTGATGTCTCTTCTGACCTGAAGCGACGGTTGGATAGCATCACAAGCAGCCAGAGCTCAGCAAGCTCTGGCTTTGTGGAGGAGCGGTCCCTGAGTGATGTGGAAGAGGAGGATGGTAGGATATGTCTTCTCCTGGTGTTGGAACATGTGTCGTTGGTGGGGCTGATGAGGGACATTGGGGACTGTGTGATTTCTGAAGCTCCCTCAAATCTGTGTGCAGGCTATTCTCTGGATGACCAAGTTCCTGAGCTATGGATTATCTAGATCAGCATCCCAAACCCCTCAGCCCAATCCCAGATAATGTCCTGTCTGAAAAGGGTCTGTTTTTAGTGTGAAGCTTTTTGAAGATGTGTGCATTTAATGCCCCAATATCTTCTGGTAAAATCTCAGAGCACAAACTCCGAAGGCAGTGCAGAGAGGGATGCACCAGGATGCCAACTGAATTTCCTTTATATTTACCCAGAAGTTAAATACTGTACAATACTATTTGCTTCACTGCTTATTAGCAGAGAGCTTGCTTTGCCTTCCCTCGGCCCAGGTGGTCTGTCAGGAACAGGAAGCCTGAATTATCCACTCAAAGCCTCCTGAGGATGCACATATCCTCTGCAGCGGTTTCACTGATGCATTTGCCATGTCCTCCTTTGGCAGACGCAGCACAAAATGCTCAGTGCTGCCGTTTCAGAGGCTGCTAATTTCACCTAGGGGTGGGAACAGACTAGTTGGGAGGAAGGCCATAGCTCTACTGCCTGTACCTCAACTACTACTAAAAATCATTTAATGCAAAGAAAAACATCAGTATGTAAACAGGGAAAACGATCTTGCAGTTTCAATGCAATCTGATAGGTAATGTCGCACATGCATTTCGTGCATTTCCACACCATCATGATCCCTTTCCAGTACTCCCTGGTGTAAACATTCACCCTCTGAGCTGGGATGTTACAAGAAGTATGTAGACCTGAAGCAGCCCTTAGTTTAAGGTTTTAGCCACCAGTGCTGTAGTTCTTGGTAGATGTCTGCTTAAAATCCAGAGCTGAGCAAAGTCACAGAGTTGTTTATTTCAGCAGGAACTAAATGCTAGGTATCTTTGGATATTTGAGTACATTATTCCTCCAGGTCACTAGGGGATGAGGTTAGGGTACTTCTACACTAAATTAGCAGGGCTTTTTGCCAAATTGAAGTCTTTCTCCCTATGGCATATTCTTTCCTCATAAAGACTAGGTGGGGCCTCCCTCTCCTTGGTTTCTGAGTTAAACTGAAACCACAGAAAGCTTTACTGTCCTAGGAACTTGTGAGCTGAGTTTCGGTTGTTTTTCTTTTGGGATTGTTTTGCAAATCTTTCCTCTGATGGGAACTCTGGAAATAAGCAAGGAGGCCTAGGGTATAACCCATCGTCTCAAAGTTTATTTTGCACAAGACTAATTTGATGTAAAATGGGTTGTTAATGATAATTATATAGCCAAAAAAAGTGCTTGATTTGCTCTTCCAGTCCAGTGTGGCATAAGGTCCAAATGGACTTTTACCTAACAGCAGTTATTGGTGAAATCAGTGACAAAGGGCATGTTTGACTGTTATCTGATTCTTTGCAGCTGGTCCTGAAGACCTTTGCAAGAACCCTTTGACCATGGAGGACCTCATCTGTTATAGCTTCCAGGTGGCGAGGGGAATGGAGTTCTTGGCTTCACGCAAAGTAAGGAACTTCTCAGGAAGAGTGGCATGTTATTTATTTGACTGTAGGAAGTAATGCTGTAGGTCCATAGAAGGAAACAGCATGTTCATCTTTGGACTAGCAGTCATCCGCAACATCTTCTCTTTGCTCTAAGACGTACCCAAATCATTAATACTGCAGAGTGAAACAGCCCGTGCATTTATTGACACAAATGTTAGTGATCTGTATAAGGTTTATGGACCACCAGTTCACAGCAGAATGGTGACGTGGCTGGAGGGGAGCTGACTTATAAGGACAATTAAAGGAATTAGAGACAAATCCCTGGTAACAGGAGCTAAAGGAGAGTAAAGGATTTTGCTCTGAGGAGGTTGCTTGTACCTTGTGCACTGGGATTGGAAGGGCAGTATGAGGAGAGATGATACTCTGCTGTGAAACTTCATGGATGGCTGCTTGGAGAATCTCCTGCGGAAGACACCCTGGCAGTCAACAGCACCTCACCTGCATTTTGGCCTTCTAGAAGTATTTTTCTGTGATTTGAGCCCAAATATGTAGAGCACATATTTCAAAGGATGACAATTCCAGCAAGAGTGAGGAATTGCCTGCAGCTGTATAGAAACAAAAAATACTTAGAAATGGGAAAAGAAAATAGAAGCAGGAAATACAGCACTGCTCTGGAGTGCAGGCTAGGTGTTGAAGAGCAGACTTCAGAGTCTTTTCCTAAAAACATGCTTTTGTCTGCCTTTCATACATCCTGATTGATGTGTATATGTAAAAATACCTGCAGTTTCAGTCCATACTAGAAGCAAATCTGTAGCCACTTTCAGAGCCTGATTTTTTTACTTCAGGCTACTGAGGCTTGAGTTTTGAAGTGTTTGGGTTGTTAACTAAACTGTTGTTCTGCATAGGTAGAGATGTGAACTTCTTTCTCTGCACTAAAGATCTGTTTGTGTTGGAATCAAATCAGCATTTTAGTGTGGTGTTTTTCAGAGAAATAGTGGAGTACATAGATTTGAGTGAACCCAAGTAAATCTAAAGGTAATCAGATCTAAACCTGCTTTGTGTCAGCTTCTTAGGATAATTAATTAGCTAACTTCAAAGGCCCTCTCTGCACAGTGGATAAACAGATGTATGTTTGGACTTGGGAACACAAGTCTCCCTGAGCCAAATCAGTTGTGACCATCAAAAACGCACTTAAAATCAGCAACTGTTGATGCTGAGGTTTCTTTTTCTTAAAAGGTTTTAAAAATTATCTGGCCTTTGAGGGTAGGAGAGCACATATGTGAAAGAGATCAGCCCTGTGGACAGAGCTGTGACAACAGGCAGCATATGAAGTTGTTTACTTCTCTTTGCAGTGCATCCACAGGGACCTGGCTGCTCGTAATATCCTCTTGTCAGACAATAACGTGGTCAAAATCTGTGATTTTGGCTTGGCTCGAGACATCTACAAAGACCCAGATTACGTCAGGAAAGGAGATGTAAGTTTCAGATTATCTGTTTGATCGAGAGTTAATATGAAATCAGGACTTCTTTTTTCTTTTTTTCCCTTAAAGAGTTTTGTGGAAACTCAGTGTTTTGCTAAACTGTGATGCCGTTTTGTTTACGAAAATGCTTTTAGGCCAGACTACCCCTAAAATGGATGGCACCAGAAACCATTTTTGACAGAGTATATACCATTCAGAGTGATGTATGGTCCTTTGGAGTTCTGCTGTGGGAAATATTTTCATTAGGTGAGTCACTTTAATTTTACTGAGCCATCTCTAAACAAAAGAGTCTGACGAAAACAGTCAAAGTATTCTTGGATCCTCTGTAGCATTTTCTTTTTACTTCTTGAAAAATTCCTGTATATTTTCTCCATCAAAATAAAATACTAAAATTTTCTTTAAAATGCAAATGTAGGAACATAGGCTTGGAATGCTTCTTCATACAATTTCAGTATGTGATGATGTGCCTCATTTACTCAATCAGTTGCTATTTCCATCATAAATACAAATTGTTTACACATCCACATATACCAAATTGTCTTATTAACACAAACCATAGCAAGTTATTTGCTTGAAAATTAATCCCAAAATTTAAGAGTCTAATGCATTAAAATTACTGTTGCTTTCACTTTAGGCGCATCACCGTACCCTGGAGTGAAAATTGATGAGGAATTTTGCAGAAGACTGAAAGAAGGAACAAGAATGAGAGCACCAGACTATACAACACCAGAAATGTGAGAAACTTCTTCCAGCTGCTCACAATTACCCCACACTACTAGCAGGTGCAGGAGCAAGCAATAGGTGCTGTTTTCTTTATGCTGGTATTTTAATTGGTTTTGCTGTTCTAGGTACCAAACGATGTTGGATTGCTGGCATGGAGATCCTAAGCAGAGACCAACTTTTTCAGAGCTGGTGGAGCACCTGGGGAATTTACTGCAAGCCAACGTCCGTCAGGTACGTGAGCTGTATTCTCTGGTTGCTAAAACCACCAGCTGAATCTGTCCTGTCCTGCCAGCCACCACAGCATTCCGTAGTTGGGGACTGTGTGCTGGAGCTGTCAGGGAGCCTGGGCTTCCTCTGCCGCTCCCATTACTGACCACCAGTTGGGTCTCTGACTAGCAGAGAGTGACTTGTGGTGCAAGGATCCCGGAGGTTGTGTTGTGGTAACCAAAAGCCACTCTGCCCTGCCAGTAAGGCTTCCCGTAACACTGCTGCTGTCTTTGCTGGGGAGTTGTTGGCATAGGCTCAGTTCCCTGCTCTGCTGCTGATTTCTCTGCACGCTGCAGGCACATTCCAGCAGGTAGCTCCTGTTGATCTTACCGTGCCAAAGATTGTTATCTTAGTGTATGTGAGGGTGTGGGCTGCAATGCTTTTAATGGCTATCCTGGAAAACAAGGATACAAGAACTTCATTGCCTGTGAGCAGCTCCATGCAAATTAATGTATTAAGGCATGACCTGCGTGCAGGCATTGCAGTAAAAGAGCCCACTGCAACCAGGTGGGTACACGGGCCTCCTTTCAGGCTCTCCGTCTTGTGGCTTCCTCTTCAGTTACTACGGAAGTGGACAAGGCCAGGGCAACAGATGGGAGCCCACTGAATGAAGGAGGATGGATTTGGCTGTGTGCTCCCCTATTAGACAAACTCTCCCTTTCTAACCTATCAGTGATGATGTGAATTACACTGCCCTTCTAAACCATCAGGTTCATTCTCTTTGTGGCATTGGGATTCAAATGTTACTAAAATCTAATTTTATTTTTTCAAAGACATCAATAAAAAGTCCAGTTTATACATTATGTTACAGTATATCATATAAAAGTCTATTTTTTTTCAATTCAAAACTGCTTGGAAGTGGTTCTTATTAAGCTTCCTTCTTTTAATGTAGCTGCTCCTGCAAAGGTGGTATACTGTTCACAGTTTAATGAAACACCCACACTGTTGGGCTGATGCATTCTCCATGTACGTGCATGTATCTGTTTATGTGTGTGTGTTTCTGTAGCTTATTTAATTTTTGTGTTTTTTCGCTGCATTCTACAGGATGGTAAAGACTACATTGTCCTTCCTTTGTCAGTATCACTGAATATGGAAGAGGATTCGGGTCTCTCTCTCCCAACTTCACCTGCTTCCTGTAGGGAGGAAGAGGAAGTCTGTGATCCTAAATTCCATTATGACAACACAGCAGGAATTAGGTATTTTATACGGTGGACATCCTACTGGGGCCTCTGGAAAGGTTTTGTTCGTGCTGGGGGAAGGGAAAATGAAAGGAAGAGATTTCAGCTGCCTGGTCCATATTTAACCTTCTCCATGGGGATAAGAAGGAATTTGTAAGGCTTTTGTAGGCAAAGGCTAGTTTCTTACCTTCCCAATTAGTGATTTTCTTATTTATTTTTAGTGTTGCTCCGCTTTCAAGATTTGGTACTCTCATTCAAAAACAAACAGACAAAAAAAGCAAAAAACATGAAAATATCTGTTGTTTGTTTTTGAAGAACCAGAACATATAGAAGGTTTTACTGGTCCAATTCAGTTGTGTTCGCAGTGTTCTTGTGTTGCAGCTGCCAAGAATATTAATGATGATAGATCTATCATTAATAATCTCTCTGGCGTTTCGCCTCCTAAAGTGAAACACTGGAAAATAGGTCATGAATTGATAGCCAAGAGGAGCATGACATAAACAGTGTTGTCACTGGTTTTTGTACACTGCTTGCTTCTGGTGGGCTCCTAGGGCATCCACAATGGTAGGTGCTGTTGGGTGTCATGGCAGAGGTGACTTTCCAGTAAGGAGTTTGTACTAATACACTTCAGGGGCTTATGTTGGACCCTTTGAGGACCTCTGGCATGGGAAGTAGGAGAGAAAGGCATTTTCTCATCCGGTGCAGCCACTGAGATGCTAGGAGCCCTGAATTGCTAAATGCAGTCTCAGAAGGAGGAGGATAGAAAGAGATGGATGCAACCATCAGGGAGGAGATGGACTACGTTGGCAGGTTTCATGTGGTTTCCATGAAGCAGAGCCCTCTGCCTCACTGCTTGTATCATACCCACCACAGATGGAGTTCCCAATGATTTGGGGTACAGCAGGGTAACATTTCTATGTGGTCCTAGAAAAGACTACATAGGCACAATGCGTTTCACACTTCGGTTAAACTTATAATCCTGCAGCTGAACTCTCAACCCCATGTTTTAGTAGTGGGACAGTTCAAACTATACATGTTTAAAAAACAAAAAAGCATGATTTAACGCTGAAAATATCACACTTATTTTCCATTTTTAATACTTCTTATTTGGCTTTTCCTGGTCCCCATTTCCTGTTCTGAAGAGAAGTAAAAGCATTCTGTCAGTGTTTGAAGGAGACTTTGAATCTCTTTTCTCTCATCTTACAGGATTGTGAAAGCACTTGTGGAAACCATGCTAGGAGAGGCAAAGTGAGGAGGTTAAGTCATGCTTAGGGGCTTTATTCTTATGTTGTGGTAGCTGAAAATGATTTTGTAGGCATGGCTCTTGCTGTACAGGTAGTGGAAATGATTGATCTGTTCAGAGATGTCTTTTTCAATCTTTACAAAAGTACTAACTACGAGGAAAGGCTGATAAATATAATCTAAATCAAAGCTGGAGGAGGATAATAAGCACAGGGAAAACATGGAGAATATTAAAGAATGTTTAGGTTGCTGATGTAAATTAAAATCAGCAGGACCTCCTAACATCTGCCATATTTCCCTTAGTAAATAGATATGCAATTTCTGAACCTTGAAAGTTGTCATTAAAAACAGACAAGTGAGGTATAGAAGAGTTAGTGCCTACTCTTAAAAAGAACACAAGAAGTGTAATTCTGAAATCAGTTTAATTTGAATTCTAGGAACAATCCTGGAATAAATGTTCAGATTAATAATGGTAAATGCCTACAGGAAAACAAATTAACTAAAAATGGCCAGCATGGATTTGTCAAGAACAAATCAAGTCAAAGTAATCAAAGTTTCATTTTTAGAGAGAATAATTGACCTGGAAGATAGCAGAGAAGATGCATTTTGATTTCCTGTAGAACATTTTTGGCCTTTTTTTAACAGGACAATCTAATACAAAATGCAAACAAATGTCAGGAAATACTCTGGGGACATCAGCTGAGCTCTCATTGCCACTGAGCAGGAGTCAGGCTCCATGTGTGGCCTCTCTCTGCCTGCACACTGTTTCTAGTCCTGTTTGCACAGTAGTTTGCTTAACCAGGAGGACCTCATTCACTGTAGCCCTTGTAGGCTGGCTCTTGTCTGGGCTGAGCAGAGGCAGGTCTCCCATGCTTGGGAGGTCATTCAGAT
This sequence comes from Edolisoma coerulescens, assembly GCA_013397115.1. Classification (NCBI taxonomy): domain Eukaryota; kingdom Metazoa; phylum Chordata; class Aves; order Passeriformes; family Campephagidae; genus Edolisoma; species Edolisoma coerulescens. Next base: position 568,925 of record VWZW01001322.1, read on the forward strand.
CAAGAGGCTGGGCTTCTCAATCCTCACCACCCTGGAAAACTGTAGTCCTGGCCATGCAGCTCTGTGCCTGGGTAGACATTTAAATGCAAGCCCAGAGAGAGCTTCCAAACTTAGAAGGCAAGTTGGGGAATGAACTTCTAGTCCTACAAGATCAGGTTGTCCAGGAGGGTGAGTGGACTAGATTGTCCATTTGATGGTTCTGGTCCTGGTAGTGTTGGATGGGAAATAGATTAGATACCACTGCAAAGGAGCAGAAGACATGGCCAGTGCAGAGAGCTTGAAAGAACTGGTTTTGTTAAGTTTAGGAAGAGAAAATGGAGAGGGAACATAATATTAATTTTCACTATATGAAAATTTGCTCCAAAGAGGGTGTTAATAATTGTTCCGTGTCCCCAGCATTAGGAAAAAATTTATTCGCAGAAAATACTTGGGTTTAATATTTGAAAAACATTCCAAAGTGTGGTTGAGCACCTGAGCAGGCTACACAAGAAGCTTGTAAAATCCCCACCAGTTTAAATAAATGTCTGTTGGAGATAAGCAGGATTCAGCATAGCTAGACTCAAAGTTGGGAAATGGGGTGAATCTTAATTGTCTCCAGCTTTGCACTTCAAGTGGATGCAGGTTACTCTACTAACTCCATGGCTTTTCCTTCATTAGCTGTTAAGAAGATAAATTTGCCCTGTTTAACTGGGACACCATCCATTTCATTCCATACTCACTTAGGCAGAAAGCTGAGGGTGCTGTTTTGTTTGCTGTATTAGTATCTCCATGAAAGTCAATTTTTTTTTTTTTTGTCCAATGTTTTTTATGGATGTCATCCTGAACCAGAGGGCTTCTTTTGGAGAAGAGCCTTCAGGAGAGATTTAGCACTCCCTGTCCTGATCCCCACAGCTGAAGGGCAGCAGTGTGCTGAGTCTGCTGTTGTTGTCCTAGGTCCAGCCAGGGGCCTCAGAAGTGCAGTCCAAAGGAAGAGACACATGTCTGTGCTCCAGGCTTCTCTGTTTATTATACTTCTAAGCAAAGCTTGCAGGAAGTGAAGTCCTCCAGTGTAACTGAGGAAAGAAGTTGTTTTCTCAAAGCCATTTCTTAGAATTTGCTCAGAGATCAATATTGTGAGGAGCAGAAGGTCAGAAATATGCCACTTCCTAGGCTGTTCATCCCTTTCAATAAATAGATATTTTGAGGTTTGCATAATATGTTTTGATAAAAGGATTAACTTCTCTGAAGAGAGATAAAAGGGTTCTGATATCATTGTGCTGTTTGCAGCCAAGTTAGGGGTAGTGGCCACAAAATTTTATTGTTTTGTTTTCTTTGCAGTCAGTACCGACAAGGTAGCAAGAGAAAAAGCCGCCCCGTGAGTGTGAAAACATTTGAAGATGTCCCATTGGTAACCACTGTAAAAGTTGTTCAGGAGGTGAGTTTGTCTATTTATACATACTTTCATTCTGTTGGTACATTTTTTTGTGTTTTTAATCTTTTTCCATTTAATGCATTTCCAAAACCCTTGCAGGAAAACCAGACAGATAGTGGGATGGTTCTTGCATCTGAAGAGCTGAAGGCATTGGAAGAGAGTGAAAAACAAGTGAAAATACCCTTTAGGTAAGGCTCAGGCTGCACACAGGATTGAATATGACCTTTTACCTGCAGTATGTCGGAAGACCGATTCGTTTGTAAAATTGTTTGGAAGACAAAATCTTAAAGTATTTTCCAAAACAGAAAGCAAAATTGTGCCTGGTATGCTTGGTCATCTGCATTTGGTATTAGGAGAGGAGAGGTAATGCAGCTTTTGGAAGCCTCAGTCAGCACCCAGAAAGGACCTGTATTTATCAGCTGCAATAGCATCAACCACCCGTCGAAGGTACTGAGCTGGTGCACACAATTGAGCATGAGGACCTGTCTGAGCTGCCGAACAGCTCTTGGTTTTCTGTGTGCTTTTCCTTTTTTTCTTTTTTAATAGCTGACACTCAAGTTTTCAGGATGTACCTGGGTGTATTTTCAGAGCATTGTACAGGGGTTTCATTGTGCAGTTCACAGGAAGCACAGCGGCGTTCATGGAGCTGAAACCTCACGTATGCTCTCTGAGATCTTCTCAGGAATCATTTTTTTCCAGAACCACTTCAGTGCAGACGAAGATACACTGCAGTTACAATTGCACCACAGCTGAAGTAAAAGCCTCTAAAAGCTTTCTCTCCATTTCATCTGCGGTCGCAATCTAACTCCTTGTATTGTCATAAAATTACACATCTTTTTCATGCATTAGTGAAGTTAGGGTGTGTGAAAAGGTCTCTCCTTATAATCAAATGCGTGTTTAAAAAGGCTTGAAGCCAGGTTTAAGTACAGCCTTTTGCTTTGGTTATTGCTGTGATGGAAAGCAGCTGCCATCCAGAGTTGCCCACCTGCCCTCCAGAAGACAGCTCTCTCCACAGCCCTCTCAGCCCTGTTGCTCATTGTTTTTTGCAGCACGCTGGTGCCCAGCAAGAGTAATGAATCCGTCATGTCTGAAGCCTCCAACCAGACGAGCGGGTACCAGTCGGGATACCACTCGGATGACATGGACACCACCGTCTACTCCAGCGAGGAAACTGAGCTCTTGTGTGCCCAGGAGCCTTCGCCCCCACTCTGCCGCGCTCATGGGCTCCCCTACGAGAGCCCCGCACCGCTCTAGGGTGAAGCTGGCATCTCCAGCTCCCCCTGGGATGTGCCTTCATTGCCTGGGCTGGTGGTATTCAGGTTTGATGTATTGAAAGATGGCATCCGTGGGACTGAGAAAAGACATTTATTTTTCCTGAAGATGATGCAGAAGCGTCTGGCAGCAAAACTGCGCTGTGCCAGGCTGGGGTTCTTTCCTCAAGAGATGCTGGTGGCTGAGGGTGCAAAGCCCCAGCCGTGGTGTGTGGGCTGTGCCAACCCCATGGCAGGAGCTGACCCTGGTGATTTGAGGAGCATCTGCCTGATGCAGGCAGCATCACAGCATTCGACTTAAATGTTTCTACTTGTACGAAATAATGGCACATCCCTGCTTTTGTGGGTTTTTTTTTGTTTTTCCCCTTGTGGCTGGACTCCAGGAAGTAAACAGCACAGCACTGGCTTCTTGTTTCTCAGAGTTATTCCTTGCTTGTACCTTCACAAACAAAAAAAGGAACCTCCAGCTCAAGGCTCTGGCACTCACTGATGGCCTGAGACTAAACATAGGCTGGGCTAAATATAGGTGGGGGTGATGGTCTCTGTCCTTGGCAGAGGAAAAAGGCTGCTATACAAGTCCTCATGAGCTGCATTTTCTCAGTGAAGTTGGTTAGTAGGGAGAAGGCAGGGCATTGAGCCAAGTGATGGGACTCAAATGGCAGGGCCATGCCTGACCTCTGAGGATGGCTCTGCTCCCCTTTCATCCCCAGCACCCTTGACTCACTCCAGATGCCTGCCTGCCTCTGAGCTGCCTGAAACTGCTGCAAAAAATACTCCCCTGCCCCCAAATCACCACTTGCAACAGGCAGAAAAGGCAATGTCATTTACCTTAGGACCACAGGAAGCTCTGTGGTTCTGGTGGGGCATCCTAAGGGCACCCTACCTCTCATCTCATCCCCCCCTCCCTCAGATTTAGGCCTGACTCTTTCACTTTGAAAACTCAAAGTCTGTTTGCAGTGGCAGAGATCTCAGTTTATGTAGCCTTGGGAATCCGTGGCTGGTTTCGTGGCAGCTCTGATCTCTGAGTGATGAAATTGTGCCTAATTGTTGGACAACTTCTTACCTGTGTTCTTGTAGTCCCAGAACTCTATTGATAGACACAATGAGGACTACAAGATTTTAAAATGTAAAGCTATTTCTACTGAGTTCTTTTTGTATTTTTATAAGTATTTTTTTGTTTGTACTTACTATAATGTCAAATGATGGGAACCATGAATATAAGGCATATACAGTATTTATAGCCTCTTTATGTAGAAATAAATGTAATATATTAAAATATAAATATATATTATATAACAGATATTGTACTATTCACATTTTGTATCGGTGTTCTGTAGCATTGCAAAGGTCACAAAATTTTTTAATAGCTAAAACTTTTCATTAAATGGGACTGGAAATTTACAGTGGGAGGCTACAAGTAGGTTTGTTTTCTTTTGTTATATCCTTTCTATTGACAGGGAAGATTCTAAAGTACTACTTGTTTCAAGTCTATGAACATGTGCAGTAGGCATGTGTAGTAAAGAAACTTCAGTGGTTTTTAGCAGTTGGCAATAAATACCTTTAGAGAAATGGCCAGAGGAAGAGACTGATTGTACAAGCTGAATCTCCTCTGAAAGAGTTTATTATGTTCAGTTGGGGATGGTTGATTTAATTGTATTCTGGCTTTTGCCTGGGGAGTGGCATTTTCCCTTAAAGCCTTATTTATCTTTTCCCACTTGTGTTTCTTCCAGCTCACTTCTCATAGACTAGATGTTGTCCCTGCTCTTGTGCAGCAAAGTCTTCCTTTATTTTAAATCTGTACTTAAAGCTCCTACCTTTTCACTCAGTTGTCCAATTTTTAACTTTCTCTTCTGCACCCTGTAGGCCTTTGTTCTCAGGGCAAGGCTGTCCACTGCTAGGGACATAACAGCTTCTGCTAAAAAAAGTGCAAGGGAAGCTAAGCCACAAATTGCAGACTTTAATTCAGCTTCTCTTTATTGCAGCTTGAAATGAGACAGGCTACTGCACAGTGAGAACACTTGTCTAGGAAGTGAGAGATCTCACTGCTGAATTCTTCTCAGGCTGAATATGGGACTAATGCCTTCTACACATTATGTGCATTCCCCAAATACAAGGTTATGGGATATCAAGCTGTAAATGTTTGTCCATTGCTCCCCCTAAATCTAAAGCATTTTACAGCCAGGAAATCAGGAGCAGGGAGGTCAGATAGAAGGAAAAAAAAAAAAAAAAAAGGAAAGGCTTCCTAGATCTTGTGTAAGGGGTTCTAGGAAGGACTTGTATTTTCATGTATGTATTTGACATTTGTCTTGCTTCCCTAGGCAACAGTCTAGCCATCAGAGTATGCCCAACAGACAATGTTACATCCTTTAACATCCCCCCTCTGCAATATTTTTCAATATCTTTAATGAAAATGCTCTTCTATGTATTATTACACAAGGGACATGAAATACTGGCACTGAGAGAACCTTGATGAAGCACATGTTGGAGAGTCCTAACAGTGAGGTGGAGATGGAGATGTGTCATTGATACCCATCTGCCCTAGACCTGCACTACCCAAGGTTTGGGATGTTCAATTCAGACATCTCATTTTGTAGCTTTTTTCCTCTGCAGCTTGGTGTAACACATGATATGTGCTTCCCTGGGTGTTTAGGTACCTCTAAAACAGCCACCCACCACAATGCAGACTGATGAAGATTCAAGACATAGCCATGTAGTTACTCAGTTCACACTTACAATCCTTGTCAGCCAATTAAGCTCTCTTCTGGGTTCAAATAGCTTTAAATATGCCTGGAAAATGTGGCAACTAGCACACACCTGCTTTAGGAAAGGAAATTAGTTTCTAAAAAAAAATCAACCCAAACCATATATTCACTGTCAGAAGCAAGCAAAGTTTCTATAAATGTGTTCATATATTTGGCATCCAGTAACACAATTCTTTTCTTAAACTATGGCCATTACATCCTTTAAAACACCTGGACTTTTTGTTGTATTCTGAATACAGCACATTCAGCTGAACCCTAGTCACGCCACATCTGTCTTTGAGATGCTTTAAATTCCAAAAAGGATATTTTCAATGAAACAACAGACATATAATGCACAGATTTGCAAATGCCTTGCAAACCAGTCCCAGCTTTATCTCTATCCCACAGCCACGCAGCAAACTGTCAACATTTGGATCAGCATCCTTATCCATGAAATTCAGCCTGGATCTGAGCCCAATGAGCTACAACTCGAAGGGACGCTTATGAGATTATGTATCCAAACATATCACTGTGAGCAACTGGGTTGGAGTGAGGAGAAGCAGTGATGGGACTGACTTGTCTTGTTCAGAGGAACTGCCAGAATGAACTGTAATTGCTGGTGGGTTAGGATGCGGGGAGTCAGGCACAGCCGTGCCAGAAATAGGCAGTTTCAGGGCTTGGAGATGGCTCATGTCAGCTTTTATCAATATAAACACAGCCCACCTGAAGAATGCAGGTGTGTTCAAGCATCGTGGGTAGGTCATTCTCCCTGCAAAAGATGCTGTAAAAAGTATCTCATCCTTTGCATGGAAATGTCTTGGTAAATCCAGTCCTTGCCTAAGCTTTTCTTATTAATGCATCTCCAATTGCAAACAAGTGCATTTCACATGAGAATAAAAGTGTTAGGATGATACTCCATGTCTTCTGCTGTGGTCGTCCTGAAAGAAAATGCCTGGAGACTTTTGGGACAGAGTGCTTATTGATTCTAAAAGCAGTGTGTGACTAAAATCACTACAATCACAGAGCTGCTGACATTGGGGACAAAAGTTTCCTCTTAATGGCATCTCTATGGTTCCAAGGCTGCAAAACATAACTGGGTAGCATGGATAGCCTCCAGATATAAAGCTGGAATTTGCTATTTTTATGCGAAACATTCCCAAACCGTGAATCATCTGAGGTTTCCCCTCATCACTGATACTTGAGTACACACCCTGTGTTACCTCGCAGTATGGGACCTCACAAAGCAACAGCAAGGGCAAGGAAAACAAAGTTGACGTTTGTTCTTCCTAATTGACAAATTTATTAGGGACACAAGTTAACCGACAAAGACCTTTTCTTTGGACTTCAGCCCTGTATTTTTATTCTGCCTGGCTGAGTGTTGCATTCTGTGTTGTAATATATGTCCTCAGCTCCTCAACCCCTGACATTCAGGCTGATTAAGTCCCAGAAGGTCATTGGGAAACATAGCAGGAGCTTGTAACATATGGTGCTGATAAACATCTCGGCATCAGAGATAAGGAGCTGGTCAATGTAATCTTAGGAAGCTCAGGTTTTGTTGCCATAAAACTGTACAATGTAAAGCCTAATCCCTACACGGGTTTAATTAGCTGTTAAATATATCAGATTCATGATGAAGGGTGTTCTGGTTACCTAGACATTGTTCACTGGCCGCCACTGGTTGGTTCAAATGTGAAGTATCTCTGCCTTGCAGCTTGTTAGGATGACATGTTATGGTGAATGATGACTGCTCTGTAAGTTTTGGGGCAGAGCAGGGGGGAAACGAATTCAATTTCCAGACCCAGCTGTAATGTCAGACACAGCCTCTGGTGCCAGGTAAAATGGCAGTGCCGTGTGGTTTCCTGAGTCCTGCTCAAAAAAGGCTTCCTTAAAAGGTGGGATGTATGAAATGAAGTTCAGTTATCTTTTTCAGGGAGAGCTGAATCTGTTCACCACCCTACAAGGCTGTTTCCCTGGCCTCCATGCTACTCTCTCTTTCAGTATAGTCACGCGGAGTGGCGTGGTTAACAATGGTTTCACAAAGAGCGTTTAGTTTTATTTCTCTTGGTCTCTTTCACACTGCAGTCAGAAGCAGGATTGCCAGTCATTCTAGATAGACATAAAGTAGTTTTCACCCTGCCCAGCTAAGCAGCAGTACCAGTGAGGGTTCGGCAGCCTGGACTTCTGCTTGGCCCCGCATCACCCATTGTAGTGATGGCCCCATGATAGTGGGGCGCACAGCAAAGTCTGTTTGAATCATTTGAGGCTGAAGATGGCAGGTTGTTTTCCGCCACTCATTCCCAGAGTACCAGACCCTGGCTCTGTGGACCCTGGTTAACTCTGCAGCTGATGGGGGCCAGCAGGCAGTGGTGGCCTTGGTTTTGGGAGTGACACTGCCTGGGCTTGGCAGTACTACACTGCACGGAGCAGGGGAGAGGAGCCAAAGACTGAAAGAAAGTTTTAGTAATTCTGTATATCCTTTTCAAATATGCATAGGTCCTTATACTGGAGAGTTATGCTTCAGCACCAGGAACCAAGGAGGAGCAAAGGGGTTTTGCTTGTTAGAGACCTTCAGGTTGCACTGTCGAATTGGAAGACCAGCACTGCTTGCTGCTATTTATGTAGAGGCTGCTTTATAGTGCATATTTCATGTAGAAGTAGGGCCCCTTTATTCCTAGGAAGGCCAACTCCTGATGTTTTCTAGGGTTTCACTTGTACACTTGCGCCATTTATTTCTCTGCTCACCATGTTCAGGCTATAGTTTAAGAGCTGATCAGTTGGGCAAGGCATCTGAACCAGCAATGGACCCTTATGTTTAACATCCTTTGATGGATTTTCCACTTTTTGAGCTGCTGTCTAACCCTTAACATCTGCAACATCCCGCAGCAAGAGCTGTTTGCATGCAGATTTTCACTTGATGGCCCAAGCTATTTTCCAGTACATTGATCAAGTTTTCCCTACCCACTATCTTCATGTTATTTAGGATTTTATGGACAGCTATCTCCCAGTCTTCCCCTTTCAAGTCAGAGTGTTCCTGTAAAATCTGTTTGCATCTCCCCAAACCTGTAAATAGGGCCCCTTGGTGAGGAGGTGACATCTGTCTGGCATGATTCCCAAGCAGGTCTCCACAAGATACCCGGCTTCCGTCGGGAGGAAGGAGGGTGTGGGACAGTCAGCAGAGGACCGTGTTTTGTCAACTGGTTTGCGTGACGGATGTACCGCAGCATTGGCAAACATCAGTCAATGTCAAGACCCAGCTTTGCCGGCATCTTCTCAGCGTTGCTATTTTTGGCTGGTGAAAGGTTTCCAGGAGTTGGGCTGGACTTGTCTCCCGTGTGCAGCGTCGCCCTGTTCCCAGGCTGTTTGTGCTGGCTCCTGGCTGGCTGCGGGGAGGGATAAGAGGCAGAAGGCAGGGGCTGGATGACTGAAATGCAGCACAAACAGGAGCACCATTTACCACCCTGAACCAGCCGAACAGAGGGAAAGCCAGGCCTATCTTATCAGTTACTTACTCAGTTAAGACTCAGGGGTATAAAAGCTCTCTTTAAACTCTGGGTAATACCCATAAACGGAGCTCTTAGGAGATAACTTCACCAGCAGAACTTTTTTGGTGCACTTATGTGTAGTTTTGTATTACAATCACAAAGACATCTTTATATTGTCTGATAAACTTCTTAAACTGGCAACAACTATTTAGCCTTTCAGCTTAGTTAAGTACTAAAACAGCGGGGAGTGTGCAGCTAAAGCAATACAACTATTAATATATGTTTGGTAATGCTATCAGAACAATGGCTTTAGTCATTTCAAGCCTGCTCCCAGGCTAATGTTGCTAATTTTTCAGGAGGATTATTAAGTTTTATTAGCGATTTGCTTCTCAGTATAATTATATAGCTATTAAAGAAATCAATATTGTATCATGTAGAGTCCCTTAATAGCTATAGTTCGTTGACTCTGTTATGGGGCCGACTTTGAAATCAAATAAGGAGGAATCTTTATAATTCTGCTGAAACTGGGCTTTGCACGATGAGATAGATGTCTTAGACATTGAAGAAAAGGTCGCAAAATCTGTCCTCAGTATTAAATCTTTTAATTCAATTAACAGTTTTACAAGTAGACTGTAGAAACTCATTGCTGTACGTTTAAAAATTTTCCCCCTTTCTGATTCCTAAACATCATTAAAATTCCTGACTGCTATATAGCTTTCAAGCAAATCAGTATATTCACATAAATGTGTATATTCAAATCGCCATGTCATAAACATGTTTGTCAGTTACTCAAAAATTTCACTAGCCTGAGGTGAAGAACTCTCTGCCACAGAAGTGTCTGTGACAGATTTCTCATCTGAATTGATGAAGTGCTTTTTATTTTTCATTATATGATCCTTTTCTTTTTTAAGAGCATATCCTTAGGTTTGGGCATATTACAGTTCATCAGAGCTTAAATATCATGGAAAAACATTCAAGGTACATCTCAGGCAGTTCTCGTTTCACAAGCTGTACTCGCAGTATCTATACTTTCAGTATAGCTCAGCCCAGCATTTCTCTGACACTTATTCTGACATTAAGTGTCAGAGTTGGGCAGTTTCTTCACTAGAAGAAACTCCCTAACTTTGTCTTAGGACTCTTGGGCTTAACCCTTACCCCATGTTGTGTGGGATTTTTTGTGCCAGCAAAGGACAGAGATGGCTGAAAACAAATTGGGGTGGGGTTATTTGGTTGCTTGATTGGTTTTCTCAGGTTATTTTGAATTCAACTCCCAGGACATAGTTTGCTGAGCATCACAGCTATAAAAAAGGACATGGCAGCTGCAGGGGAGAAAGCTGTGGGTGCTGGCAGTAGTGGAGAGGCACAACTTCAGTCCTTCCTCCAGCTAACACTGCTTGTGAAACTAAAACCACTGCAACCTTTTTGAATGCAGCACAGTGTGTCTATGTGGCTGTGAGCTGCAAATGGGGCAGAGTCACCCCCTGCTCCCATCTGGGGCATTTTCTGAAATGGTAAGAAAGACATTTTCCCCCGTCCACTATGTACTTGTTTTTTCTTCACTAGCTGAAGGAACTTCAAGTAAACCTGGAGATATTCCTTCAGATGTGTAAAAGTCTTCATCAAAAGAGTTCTCTGCATTCCTTTTATTTGTGTCACAGAGAATAAGATAATACAGAGAATAGGTAATACTTTGCTCACTCCTCACAGAGGTTGTGTCTTACAGAAGTAGAGTTGTAGGGAAAAACTGTTTTCTGTCCCTTCCAGCACAAGAACTAGTGAGCATCAGCTGCAAATACATTAATACAGTTTTCATCTGTGCTTAGTAAACTTGTGAAATTGTTTTCCACAGGTTGTAAAAATTTTTATCACTTGAGCAAACTGTTGAGCAAATTAATGGAAGAAGAAAGCATTCAGAGGTACTAAATACATAAAACACCATCACAAGTTCAGGAACTCTCTGAGCTGCAAATAGTGGGAAACTGAGACAGGGTGTTTGGGAGAAGTTTTCTGTGTGCTTATCCTGCTGATTTACTGTTCCTTCAGCTTCCACTATCGACTGCTAAAGCTCCTAGAAGGGAGCTTTGGTGTACCGCGATATGACCCCCTGAAGCTTCTGTAAGTGAACTTGTAAGCTCTTATTGCTAACTAAAACATTGTCTTGACACTAATTCTCTGCAAGAGTTACAGTTTTTGGGCTGCATGTAAAAGATGATAAATGTGTGTTTTCCAACACACGCTTAAAGTGCTCTGCGATGAGCACTGTATACATTGGTAAAACAAATTCTGCTAAAATTGCTCTAAGTGGTTCCAAGCCCTTGGAAAATGACTGTGTCTCCAAAGAGACGGTGAAGGACAGTGGACCAGACACTGTACCTCACATGGGTGGCTGCAGCCTGCAGTTTGATTTCAGTGACGCTTCATCGCCACCAAGTACCAGCTGCACAGCTTGTACCTCTCTAGCAGCTAGTTGAAGAGTCATGTAACCTCTGGGTGAGATACTTTAGGCCCTGATTTTCAGCCTTTTTGCTGCAAATAAACACTGCATTCCTGACATTTCAAGTACACAGGCAGAATATCCTCAGCTCCATCAGGCTGCTGACATGTTGTGCGGAGGAAATCTTTTACAGCCTCAGGAACTGATGGGTTTCCTACTCATTCTCAACAGATTGACTGGTGCTAAATATATATATCCTGTACTTCCACACAATCTTGGTGAAGAAGTCAACCTGTTTACCATTTTTTTTTAAGATGGAAAAAACCAAAAGGTGAATGTAAATTGGTAATGCATAAAGGGAAAACTAAATCACATTTTTCTTATCACTCCATGCTTCTAGCTCAAAGTTCACTGAACACAACATGAAACCATTCTCAGCAACGCACAGAGAGGGGAAGCTCATTGACACCATTGGGATGCCTGTGCAGTTAGTAATTTTACACAGAAAAATTTCCTCGAGGCTAGAGCATGGAAATTCTAAACAACTGCTGAAAGTCCATGACATGTACAGGCTGTTTACTTCGGTATCTTTGGATGTTGCCCTGTGGCATCAACTGTCAAGAGACAGTCAATATTCTGGCCTCAGGAAAATCCCCAGTGACGAAACATAGCTAGATACACTGAGCTCAGTCCTGCAGCTGGTGGGACTCGTGCATCCACAGCCTCTCTGCAGACAAATGAATAACTGCCCTGAATATGAGCCTGAGCAGAAACACCCTGTCAGCTTTGAAGCTTGGTATTTGGTGCAGAGAGGCACCAAGTACCTGGCAGTGCCGCTGCAGCTCTGTGAGCCCGTGCACAGCAGGTATGTGAGAGATCTGGATCCAGGGGCTGTACAAACCATGTGTGATGCAGTACAGGTAAGAGGCCTTCACAAGAGTGTAACACATCAGTTCACCAGTCTGACTTCTTCAAGCTTTTCCCATAAGGTTGAAGAAACAAACAGGCAAGCTGCCCTCTGGGAAACCCAGCTCCCTGTTTCAGCTGACACCTCACCACTATCTGTGTCCTTTTCCAGCAAGTCGCTGGCTTGCTTTAAGTCTTCTCCCATGTGAGAAGTATAATGCAAGCTTGTAAACAAGTTTCTTCTACAAATATCACTGTAAATCTGTGGTGGGACCATAGGAAATTTCAGACGCAACTTACACTACTCTCCCTCAAAAATACTCTACCTTAAAAGTTTAAGATTAGACCCTAGGTGTTAACTATTCAAATAGGTATTTTCTTCCTCATTACCTTGTTTCATGTACACTCTGACACCTTAATATTTCAGTCATCCTCCCCGCTATCTTTAGAGACTCTAGAAGCCTGGTATAGCTTTCCTTAGTTATTGCTGGGAATAGATGGAGATGCAAGCAAGGCTGTGATTGGCATTGTCAAAGCAGGAACTAATCAGCCCCTGGGAACAAACACTTGCTGTTCTGCTGGGAAAGCAGTAGGGAAAACTCAAGTTACATCTGGTTTTCTCTCAACTCAGCTCTCTGCAGACAAGGTCATGTTAAAATAAAACTCATTAGAGGAAGAATATGCTAATATTACCTGAGACTGAAATAAAAGGGGAAAGCAGGCAGGTCTGCCCTCTAAGCCTAGAATCAGTGAAGCTGAACTAGCTGTGGTTCCTGCTCTCATGTCAGATTTATTAGTGCCTAATAAGTCACAAACTCCATCTGGAGTCTTTTGTCAGCACTGGACTATATATAAAATAATAAAATGGGAAACTAATAGATTCAAGTGGTTAGTTGACTAAAAAGTTACTGCAGGGGTCAGGAAGGGAGGACAGGCAGACAATGTGATCATATTAGAGTGATTTCCTGCCCAGGGTCTGCAGAAACCATCAGAGTGATGTTATGCAAAAAGTTAAATGCCATACATATTATACCACAATGACCAAATACATTTTTTAGAGAGTCTAGGGAACCAGTTTTCTCTGAATCTTGCAGGAGTTTTGCCCTCATATAAACCTCCTCCCTGTCAGGAACATCATCCTGCAGAAAGAACTGTGTGAAACTTCGTCCTCATTGAAACCCAAGAGTGTTTCACCTTGGATTTTAATCCAGCCAATACTTTAAGTGTTGCTGTCTCCGCAAGAACTGTGCATAGAAAAATCACCTTTCACTGGCCTCACAGTTTCTGAAGCCCATGGGACAGTATCTGTGGAAAAAAACAAGGCCAATTAGACAACAATAACCCAGGCTTCTCCCTACAAAACAGCAGTCCCCTCCCAGTGCAGCTAAAGGAAGCAACAAGCCAGATGAGGAAGGTAAACTTGGGATCTGAAAGGAAAGAGTCTCTGGTATTTATAAAAGTCAGAGGTTCACACGGAAACTTGGTTACAGCACTGATCCTCTCCAATCTATTTCAGGACACACAGTCCCTTTTCAGCTATAGTATTTGACTCATTAGTGCTGGAATACTGCTCCTCTTTTTAACTCTTTAAGTGGAAAACCTTGGACTGATTTGAAACCATAGTGACAGCTAGAATATATGAAGTGAGAGCTGAGTGCTGAAATTCATTGCATGAGTAAAAACAGAGAAAACCGAACCACAGCTTCAGCATGTGAACTGTAAGCAACAAAGCCTTTTGACCCATCACAGTCTTCTGTGATGGACATACCCACAAATCAAAAAACAGAAAGGGAAATTGCCTGTAGCAGGCATTGTGATGAAGTGCAAAGAATGCTGATGCATACTACGTTTCAAATGTTAATATTCTCTGAAAGAAGAGCATGGACTGCATTTAATGTCTTCTCACAGGATCTGAGTTTGGAAGGGACTACAGAAGGTCTCTACTCCAGGCTCCTGCTGAAGCATGGCCAGCTCTGAGGTTAGATGAAAGTGCACTTCACCACCCGCTTTGAGACATTGATAAAAATGTTAAACACAAGAGTTTACAAAATGGACACCTGTGGTACCCAACTTGTTACCAGCTTCTAGGTGGAGGATGACCCATTAACCCTCAAAGCCTGATTATCCAACCAATTTTTCAGCCCTCTAGTTATCCACCCATCCAGACTGTAGAGCTCTAACATGGGGTACAAGATCATTGTGAGCAGCAGCCTCTACAGCCTCACTAAAGGCTTCAGGTAAACAACATGCACTGCTCTCCCCTCACCTGCAAAGCCAATTATTTTATTGCAGGAGACAGTTGGGTTGATCAGGCATGACTTACCACTCTTAAGTCCATGCTAACTGATACCAATCACCTTCATTCCCTTATATGCAAAAAAATATCTTCCAAGAGTACTTGTTTCAAAATTTTCCCAGGGATCAAAGTGAGACTGACTGTCTGCAGTGTGCTGGATTGTCCTTTTTAGCCTTTTTTGACCATGTGTGTGTAGCACTTACTTTTCTCCAGTCATTAGAGAGAGGCCTCTCCCAGTTTCACTGACTTTTCAAAGATCATACAGAGGGACCTTGCATCTCAGTGGACTGTAGATACAACTTTTGGAGGGACCAGAGTCACTTCAATCCTTTAGCCCCAGAAAGCCAAGAAAATATTTTGAGGTAGTTGGTCCTCAGCCTTGTGAGCTCTTCTGGGGGCTACCACCGGGGTCTGATCTCTTGCATTTTCTGTTCAATATGTCTATATGGTACTAGATGAGAGGCTCTAGCTATGATGATAAATAGATGTCAACCAGGAGCTTAAAGGATCAAAGTATAGATGACACCTGACTCTTAAGTTTCTGTTGCTCCTGTCCAGGTGATATGTTGACTCAAAGGAGACAATCCTTTCATTTAGAGAGGATTCAATACTTAAACCTAAAAAAGAGCTAGATGCCTCAATCCACACAACAGGAAATATGCTTACATATGCTTAAACACCTACAGCAGGAATAACTGGGAAACAAGTGCGTTGTCCGAATGAAAGAGGTGTATAGCCATTTACAACCCAAGTGTAAAATATCTTTCTCACAGAATCAGAATATTCTGAGTTGGAAGGGACCTTCAAGGATCATTGAGATCCAAATTCTGGCCATATACAGGACCATCCCAAAGAGTCACATCATGTGCCTGGGGGTAAACTGCTCTTTCCATCCATAGACAACTGTAACATTTTAGCAATTAATGCTGGATTATTCATCACTCACTCGTACTAATGATCATTCTTGGATTATCTGCCTGGAAAGTTTGGACTCTGCACTGATCTTTGTGAGCTTTCTGCTGCAGCCAATGTAGAAAGCAGCAGCCAGCCAAGCCAGAGCCACAGTTACATCTTTACATACATTATACCATTATACAGACCCTATTGCTTTTCGAGTACTGGGAGCAGACCAGTACATGTAATTTCATATGTAGCTGCTTGGAAAGCTCAGAACAAGTGTCTGGATCCTCAGAAGTGCTAGGGCTTCCACATGCATTGTGATCCATAGAAAAGACATGCCCGGTTTTGTTTAGCCCAAAATTTTTCTGAGAGCCTTTTTCCAGTCATGTGGATATTATCCTGGGAAGGACAGGCAAAATTCTGCTGTGTGGGGAATACCCTCCTTTGCAAAGGCTGGTGAGGCATAAAAAAAGGTGCAGGCTCAAATTATTTCTATTGGAAGGTGAGTAAGCCTTTTGTCATTCCGGAGAATCTCTCTAGGTTTTCTGCCATTGTACCTGGGTAATTTCTTGTGAAGAAATACTCTTGGATTTGTCGACCAATAGGAATTGTCTATAAGGCTATGTCTGCATTAGCATCAATGCAACTCTGTAGCATGATTCATGAGCTGGTGCCAACCACTCAGTGACCACGTATGTGGGGAGGGGAGGTTGCTTTGAACTGTTTTTGATCTGACTCGGAGCCCGAATGCTCTTCAGCGGCTGGGGCACATCAGTTGTGTTTCTAGAGCTCACCCTTTTGTCTGGCATCGTCTGAAGGGATCCTAGTTTACACACACTGTAATGTGGCCAAAGAATTCAGCCATGAGCAGGAGTGGAAGTTTTGCTTCCAAAAGGTTCCTTCAAAAAGGAATAAAATTGCTAAGGTCAGTACAGCCTGAGTTACCCACCCTGAATACTGGTCTTGACTGGAGGAGTTTCCGTATCACTGTTAGTCCAGGTCCCTCTGCTTGTCCAGACCTTTCCAACAACTTGTTAATATAAGCCTTTAGCTTTTCTCAACAAATTGGTTTGAACTCTCTAACCTCAAAGGTTAAGCCTGCTGCTCAGTGAGTTATCTCATATTATCTGCCTTTATAAACTGGAAGAATGCCTGTGTCATCCCAGCTGCAGATGTTTGCTCCACTCCTGGCAGGACTTTAAAATTGCAGGTTACACCTGTTTATCATCTGGAATGAGAAAAGCAATGTGACTCGCTCTGTAGCAGTACTGTGTTTATCTGACAGCTCAAGCTCAGGATCATGAGATCCTCAGGAGACCACATTTCAACTTGGTATCCTGATTTGTGGCCTTTAATTGTTTGTTTTGAAAACAGAACTGTCACCAGCATCCCTTGAAAACAGAGCTCTGGGTTTTAACTATGTTGTAGCAGTCACTTGATATTACTGCTAAAATAAAAGAGCATGTTGGTGTTAATTGAGGTCAGCATCAGATGTGTTTTATTGGCTTCTGATTGCTACCATTACAACCATTATTCCTACTGCTTACTTTTCTATAACCTCCTGCTCATCCATTAGGTAGTATATCAGTTAAGCAGGTTTCTTCCCATCATAGTGAATAGCAAATGAGGGATAAGAAAGTCAGCTTCTGTTCCTTGAAATTAACGCAAGTGTTGTCATTTCACCAGCATCATATCAAGCTAATTGGGCTGAAAGACGTATTATAACATTTCCCTTCTTAAAAAAAAAAAAAAAGGAAAGCAAGAAAAAAAGGAAAAACTTAGGATTAAGCACTTATATCAGTCCTAAAACTTAAAAGCTACCATTCCAAAAAGGAATAAGAGAGAGGGGAGCACCTGTCAGCACCATCACCTTGAATAATCATGGCTTCTGGTCTAATGATAAACACTTCTCTCTGTTTTGACTTTGGGAAGATATCCTAGTTTCTGGATGCCTGAAAATAATCACAGGGCACATAACTCACAAGTACATTCAGATGTGGTTGTGTCACAGGGAATTTGATGTATAATAGAAGGATGTGTTGGACAAAAGCGCTGGGGAATGTCATACCATTCCAGGCCATCTCAAGCAAGATCCTGAGATGGTGGAGGAATGAACTAATATGGGCTAACAGGAACCTTCAACAAAGACCTACAAAGAACCGAGCATCTTTTTCTGCTTCATGATTAAGAAGCTGTGCTACATCCCCTTTTCAAAGCATTTCGTGAGTTTCTCCAAAGAAACAGGATCTTCTTTTTGCATCAGCTGTTGATGTTCCATGAATCCATCCTTAAAGGGAATGATGTGCTTTGTAAGCATTTTAAAGTATTTCCCAACACTGCATTCCTCACTAGGTAAAACACAATTTCTTCTCCTTCTGCTCCTATTAGCTTGCATTTATCTGGTCATCTGGTTTTGTTTCCATTTTTCCAAGTCAAGTTCCTGTGGTGTTTTTACTCTTAGTGGTAATTTTGATTTATTTTGATTAAGGTTTCAAGATTTTACAAGGGAGCATAAGAGGAGAGAAGTTTTGCAATAACCCAACTCACATTTGCAGGGAGATAATGGAGTTTGAATTCATGCTTGAACATTCCCTTTTCTGTCCTTGGTGAGTAAGGTGAGAAGTCATCAACCATGAGCTCAGGGATGAAGACAACTGGCCTGGGAAAATTATGTCCCTTGCCACCTCAATGAAGTCAGGTAAAGATGATTAGGCAGGGTAGCAGATATGTTTCTGCCCAATTGCTACCCAGAGACACTGGAGGAATGCAGTAAAACAGAGCAAAAAATAAGTGGTGTGAAGGATGACTTGTTGCGTTGGCCAAGCTGCATGTTATGGTCAGATCATGGGAAGAGATCAGGCTTGGGAAAAGATAAAAGTGTAAGAGAGTGTCTTCTCACTCTCTGTCCTCCAGCCAGTTTGGGTAGTTGGAAGCCTTGATTTCTTTTGCTTTTACTATCTATTTCCACAGAGCACTTGTAGCGAATTACCTGAGAAGCGTGACCAGGATGGAGCTCGCTCTGGCTGGTCAGGGCTTTACATCCTAACCAGCCAAGACAAGCCCCAGGGGCTGACAGAGGAGTGATGAGATGTGCTTGGAGGGACAAGGTTTTAACACGGAGCCATGCCCAAGCACTTACAGGATAAGGGTTGCATGTGGATAAACTAATTTTACTATCACCATTTGGATGTCATCAACACTCATTTGTCCTGGAATTAAGCTGCATGCTTTTATAATAAGGTGATGTGTTTATCTGGTTAACAAGATGACTGGCAATGACCTAATCTTGAGGTGTAATATGTACACAGTAAAAATAAGGATCGTTGACTAGTAAAAGATTGCAATTAATGGCAAGAAAGCAGAGATTCATTCATAGAAAAATTGAGCCTAACTGAAGAAAGGCACCTTAAACAAGGGTTGAAAGAGCCTTGAAAGAAGAAAATCATCATTCATCTTTGCACGTCTTTTGATTGAAGTTGTTTTAGGAATCACCTTTCAGAAGGAAAACAGCCATAGCATATAAACCACTTTGGCCATTGTTTATCCAAGGCAAAACATGGGGACACAACTTAAGTGTGTATAAACAGTTAATTTCATGGGGAATTAGTCTGTATTTCAGGCATCAACAGGGCAGCAAGGTACAATGTGCTTCAAGCTGCCACTGAAACTCAGAATGCCTATGAAAGGGTTTTAGTAGAATTTGGAATGTTATTCAGAATATTTATCTTTTAATAATTTTTCTGCTCTGATACTTAGTTTTTACCTGCCACAACAACCAGTAAAAGCTGAGGTAACAGTCCAGAATATTTATCCTACTTACTTATGATATTTAAGGTTAATATGCTTCTCTGGGTGCTCTAAAGTCAGTCTTTTCCATCACGGCCTATAGTAACATATTTTAAATAGAAAATTATTGCATAAAAATAAATACAAAATAATCAAAACAAAGTTTAAAATTTTCAATATAAATTTTGTATTTCAGGCAAATTTAAAATAAAAGTAGGAGCTGACTGGCTCTGCTTCTGTATATGGCATTTAACATGAAAAAAAGTCAACAAGAACATCATAGTTGTTACTTCCAGGAAGCAATCTATTTTTAATATTACAAATGCTTTCCTGTTTTCTTTTATCCGAGATTTCTTCAGAGTGTATGAAATTCAAGGGTTTAAACATTTTTTCCCCCTTGTCCATGGTATGCAATCACAGAAAGAGATCAACATTTGTTATTTATTTTAAGAAAGCCTCTGTGCCAAATCAGCCAGGCAGGGTAACGTTGATAGGCTTTATGGTTCACAAATGTCACCCTTGTCCTAGGTGAAAAGCTACTGCTGCTAGAAAGCTCGTGCACTGTGTGTGCATGCAGTGTACGTGGGATACATGTTCTGAGACTGAGAGCAGCCAGGATATCTACTGATCTGCAATTAGATTATCCATGTCATTATTTTTAGTTCTTATTGAATTGGAAGCAAAGTGAGCTCAAAAAGAAACCATCAAATGTCTCCAACTGAGATCAGTGATAAACAATGTTTTTTTCACACAGCAAAAAGCAGAGTAAACACAGCCCAGGTTTGCTCTGGTGGTGAAGCTTGTAATACAGCAAGAACATCCTTTTCAAAATCTTGTCTAGAATGCTGCAACAGTCAGAGAGTGAGGTGTGTTAGAGACTTCTTCAGGCTTTACACAATCTCTGTGGCACCTGCAGCATAGTCTGGCAATGCCAGGAGAGCAAAGAGAAGTATGTATATGCATAGCTGCATGTACAGCAGGTACTCATGTAGATGGTCTGACAACATATGGGGTCCTGCAAATTCGGAGGAAAATCTAGCGATGGAGCCAATTGCCTTTGCTGGATAGTGATTATCTATGAGAAAATCGTATTTCTTACTTTAATTTGACAAGAACTTCAGTCAGTAAAGCCAGTCAAGATGCTGGTGTCAGGATGCAGCTTGATAGTTCCCTGATTTTGCTTTGCAAGGTCCCTTTCTCAGTGAGAGGATCCTCTAACTGTTCCTGAAAGCTGTTAACTGCTTTTGCTGAAAAATGCCTGAACATTGCACAAACCACTTTTAAAAATAATCGTGTTTGGATTTGCCTGTGTATTGTACTACTCCTGTTCTTTACTGCAAATTCAGAAGCTGTAATGACCTCCAAATGGATGTTTGAGTTTACCTCTTCACTGAGGAATGAGATGTCTGGTTTTCAGCTCCAGTCAGAATTCCTCAGCCTCCAGAAAACCATTGAAGTTTTGTCTTGTGACTACATCATCTGCTAATCTTAATCAATGTGCATTCAATATTGAAAAGCCTACAATTGTTATTTATGCATCCAGACTTAATCATAAAACTGATTTTCATACACTCAGATGCTTCCTCAGTGTCCACTGCAGAGAGCCATCTGTATTTGTGCTGCTCCATCCTCTTCTGCCTGACCATTTCATTAGTTTTGAAACAGAATTGTTTGTTGCTGCTTGTAGCAGGGTTGGTGAGAAACGACACTGACTCTAGTTTTAGAAGAAAAGGCATCTTTATTTAATTTTACAAACTGATTTATATGTTAGTTTTCTAGAATGGCACAAGGCCATTGGTCTTTGACCATTTAGCTTTTTAGAATGATTTGTTAGATCTCACAAGACTTACTTTAAAACATTTCTCTGGTCAGTATGGCAACAACTTGCACTTGCAAGATAAGGAGGATAGTTTACAGAAACTCTTAACTGCTTTTCAGCCGGTGTCTGTGAGAAAGTAAAGACTTTCTCACAGACAGAGGCAGAAAGCTAGAAAATCTCTCGGCAACTCAGCTTTCAGCATCCACAATTGTTGCCATTGCAAACTGAGTTAAATTGTTTTCTGGTCCTTCATGCTTTGTCACGAGTCACGCCAGAACTGCTGACTTTCAGCAAGACACAGAGCTGGAGTCATTAGGCTCATTATGATCTGCAGCCATCTTCCTTGCTAGCACCTGCTTCCTTTTCTGATGCACTACTACAACAAGAAATGTAAGTAATATGGCAAATTCCAGAGCCATTCACAGTCATCTGGCATTCGTCCACTGACCTTGGTCCACAAACTGAAGACCAGCTGAAAGATCTGGGAGTTGGTTCACTGCCAGCTTATCCTGGAAATCCTTGGTAGCTTTCTTATCCGCTTTGAATACGTGACTTTGGTGGTCCTCCAGCGGTTCAGGTAGAGCCATCCATTTCCCTCCCAGCCCTAAGCCCCCATGCCTTTGTCTTCACTCTCAGCTGTTTCCCCGGTCTGCTCATACTGCTGGCTGTCTCCAAGCCACTCACTAATGGTCTGTCCACAATCCAGGCAGCTCACACTGTTCAGCGACACCATGACGGAAGCACCATTCATGCAAGGGCATTGACAGGCACTCCTGCTCTGTTAAACTCCCAAAGACAACAATGAACAGAGAATGGCAGGTTTAACAACTTCAGGAATGACCTAGAGGATGGGACAGAGCACACACTCAGCAAGTTTGAAGGCAGTACTAATCAGGAGGAGTGGTTGATACACCAGAGCATTGTGCTGCCATGCAGAGGGACCTGGACAGGGCAGAAGAATGGACTGGCAGGATCTTCATGAAGTTCAACAAGGGGAAATGCAGAGTACTTCATTTTGTGAAGAGTAACCCCAGACACCAGTACAGGCTGGGGACTGAAGGTCTGGAAATCAGGCAGAGATGGCCTTGAGGGTCCTGGTGGACACCAAGTTGAACGTGAGATAGGAATGTGCTCTTGCAGTCTAGAAGTTCAACAACCTCCTGGACCATACTGGGAACTGGACTGTACCTGGCCTGTCTCCAGCAGGTTGAAGAGGGAATCTTACCCCTCTACTCATCATTGGTCTGCTAGGAGTGCTAGGTCCAGTTCTGGGCTCACCAGTTCAAAAAGCACATGAACATACTTGGGTGAGTCTGGAAAAGGGCTACAAAGACAATTAAGGAACTGGAGCATCTCTTGAATGAGGAAAGGCTGAGAGAGATGAGTCTCTTCATTCAGCCAGGAGAAAGGAAGTCTCAAGAGGATCTTAGCTATGTGTGTACATACCTGAGGGGAAGGAGAAGGAGTCAGGCTTTTCTCAGAGGTACCCAATGGGGAGAGAACACAAACTGAAACATTGGGAACACTTTTTTATTCTGAGGGTGACTGCGCATTTGCACAGGTTGCCCAAAGAAGCTGTGGGCTCTCCATCTTTGGAGATTTTCAAAACCTGACTGGGCATGGCTGTGAACAAAATAGTCTGAGCGGAAGAGTTAGACTGGGTGATCTCCAGACGTTCCTGCCAGCCTTGCCCATCCCATGATTCTTTGATCTTTGCAGTATCTGAATCTGGATGATTCAGTCTCTCCCCTTTCTATGGTTAGAAATAGATTAAAAACCAATCATAATTATAAAAAAACCTGATCTGACCCTTTCTTGTTGTGGATGACTTCTACAATATACTGCAAAATGGAGGGCCATGAAGTTCTCTTTCCACATTAAACCCATCACACAGTTCCTGACACTAGCTCATGCTATTTGAAGATCAGATCTTCCCAGGAAGATAAAATCAGGGGATAGAATCAGGGACCAGATATAATCTTGGATTTTCTCAGAGATACATTGTCTCTTTTGCTTGGATTTTCCTGAATTCAAATAGAAAAGATACCAGATTTTGTAACCAAAAGTCCTTCCTCAAGTATAAGACTCCTCCAGTCAACTTAACTCCTTCTGAGAGCAGTGACAGAACACTTCACTGTCTACTGCTAGTGTATCTTTAGTATCAATTAGTATCTCTCGCTTTTCT
Source organism: Edolisoma coerulescens (assembly GCA_013397115.1). Taxonomy (NCBI): domain Eukaryota; kingdom Metazoa; phylum Chordata; class Aves; order Passeriformes; family Campephagidae; genus Edolisoma; species Edolisoma coerulescens. The sequence goes on from VWZW01001322.1 coordinate 592,156, forward strand.
GCTCCTTTTCTCCCAATGGCCCTTGGCATTGCTAGGTCACTTCCTCGGATGAACGTAGGATGTGAGCCATAGAAATACATGAATGCTTTGGTTAAAGCCTCCTGTGGACTCCTGTTTTGCTAGTGGCTGCTTTGGCCTGACTGACTAGAGGAGTTCAATGGCTTCTTTATGTTTTTCTTCAGTAAAAATAGACCAACATACAATCCAACAATAATAAGGTTTACTTCATTAGCATGGACCTGGTTTTGCCAGACTCTGGACTTGGTGAGACCCAAATGTCGCAAGTAAAACTCTGTTCCTCAGACCTCACCTACTTGTATAATACCTGACAATCTCTAGAGAGACTGCACCTTCAAAGAAAAATTACTGACGACTAGATGTACAAAGCATTAATCACAGAATATTCTAAGGTGGAAGGGACCCACAGCGATCATGGAGTCCAGCTCCTAAGTGAATGGCCTGTACAGTGATCAAACCTGTGACTTTGGTGTTATTAGCACCATGCTCCAACCAACTGAGCTACTCTCAGGGTCATGATTAACAGATTCAGTCAAAACAAAAATACACCGACATGTCAATTATTAAGCAATAAAATGGACTTCTTTTTCTTTTCACCACTCAGGAACTTACACTGTAGAAGTAACCCAAGGCTCTAGCAGATTTTAAACTACTGCCTCTAACTGCAAACATGTAGGCACTTACCACAGCTATTTAATACAAAATACTGGTCTGCACTGGCATTTGCAAATGAGTTTCTGTGGGTGACATTTTCTGCTTTATCTCTTAATTTTTAATTTCTTCATTTTCTTTATCTGCAAGTAGTGATTTTTCCGTTATATTTGTAAAGGTACAGGCGCCCCCCAAACGACAAGTGGCCACTGGGCAGGAAATGAATCACTCTGACTTTGAGTGTGCTAACTACAGATATTGCAAATATACAGAACCACTTTGAAAACTTTCCAAGGACAGTGCTCTGTTAAAACTATAACATGTATTCTGAGGATATGAATGTATTATTACGCAACTCTTCAAAAACAAAAAATCAAACGAAGCACTCAGTAACAAAGCCCAGGGATGTGTTTGGATGGGAGCATTTGTTTCAAATGGGTTGACATCTTCTACTCTCAATCTGCTCTCTACAGCCAAATCTCTGTTCTCCTTTCTAGGAAGGACTCAGCAGACTACTGAGTGAGAGTTACATCAATTCTTGCCAGACAATTTGTCTTTTTTTCCTGCACATCAGTATCAACCCCAAAAGATACTGCTGTACCATATTGACATTTTTGTCAGAGAATATGTGACTATTTTTTTTTTTCAAAGGAGAAGTAAGGGCTTTTTCCACACCCTGCTGTGACATTTGGCATTTTTCAGAACATATCTTTGGCCATTTGCCAACATATTGACATTTTACATAATATTTCCAGTTTGATTTGCTTGATCTGATCCCATTTGCTCAAGAGAGCTAAAGATGTACAGTTAAGATCAAAGGTTTCTCAGAAATTTTTTCAATCTCCTCTACTCCTATGTTGTAGTCAGAGCAGAGTATTTAAAGAAAAGCTGCAAGCTATAGACAAAATTTGATCCTAACTCACCCTCATTGATTCAATTTAAGTGATGGGAAACACCAGCAGTTTGAATAGGATCCATTGCTTCCCAGCATTTTACACCATGTTATTAGTAGAAATTATGTTTATTTCATTATGTTTTTAGCTATGTGCAGAGGATTATCTGAAAATCAAATAAAATACTGACTTCCTTTCTGAGACTTCTTCATTGAGACTCCTGTTTGAGCTGCCCAGATGAGGCCTGGATAATAAGTGACTCAACCAGGGATAAAAAAACTCAACAAAGTAAAACATCTGTGGTTCATTTTGAAAAACATCATAACAAATAGTATAAAGTGTGAAAGTTCATGCAGCTTTGTTTGAACAGCGTAACTAGGAACAAACCTGCTGCGTTTCTTTTCCCTCAGCTCTCAGCCCAGAATGAGGTCTGTCCCAGCCATTTGGCCTTCAGCTGGACCTGCAGCTGGCTCAGCTCTCAAATGCAGAGTTGCTGGAGAGTTTTTATTCAAAAAAAGCCCAAGGGGAGAAAAAAACCAGTAAGTAACAGCTGCTACATACTCAAAAGAAAAATCGAAACTAGCTAGTCCAGACTATGGGAGAGGCTCCCTTTCCCATTTGGCTGCAGGCTCCTTCACCACATGGAGCGAGAAGCGCCGTGCACTGTGCTGGCAGCGTGGAGATGGCCAACCCACCATCACACACAGCAGCTCAGGGTCTTGGTCAGACCTGTAACCTCTGTCCAGCTGGCTCTCCTGCCTGCTGTGTGGGAGGCAATGGCTATGATGCCTCAAGGACCTTCCACAACTCTTTTGTAAACAGCCTGGCTATACTGCTCAGCGAGAGAGGGTCATTATTTCACTATAATGACTTGATATGTGTATGAGAACCTCAGGTTTCACTGAGTGGTGTTTGGATGGAGTCAGAGGATGACCAATGTGAGGCCTGATACACCCATGCAGGTGGGATATGACATGCCATCTGCCTCTGGGGGCTGCTTAGGTTCTCCCTCTCACCCACAGCATCCCTTGGCACAGCCCAAACAAAGATCTGTCATGAAGCATGTTCACCTCCATTCTTTCTGCATGACCATTTCTTCTCCCAAGGGTTCTCCTGCCTCAGCAGTTTCTGGAAGATGTCCAGAACTCATATGAAGTCAACAAGAGGTGGAGAATTCACCTGAGAATTGCCCTTGATCAAACGCTGTGATCAGATACGTATTGGCTTCCAGCTGCCAGCTCTTGCTCTGTCTCTGGACCTTGATTTTTTTTCCTTGTGAAGGTTACTGCAGTGTAATCAAACCACCTTTCATTTTGCTATTCTTCCTCTTCTACTACGTCCCCCTTCTGCACTTTTCTCATGAACTGCAACGCCTTTCATAAAATGTGAACACAGACCTGTACATTACCCTTACCTCTGCCTTACACAGGAAAAAGTGGTCTCTGCTGCTTCTCCCCTGCATACACCTTCAGACTTTGCACTAAACCTCTGGGATTCCGACAGATCAGCATTATTTTTCATGCACAATAATTACTATGGTATTCCAGGATACTGAACCATCTGAGCTCAAGGCAGTAAAGCAGGGCCTTTCCTTCATCTTGTCTGTTAGCTTGTGTTCAGCCTGTGGAAAAAAGGCACTGGCTTTGATCTTTGAGTCTTTATACTCAAATGTACATATTCAGGTGCATGAAGGAGACTCTGGAGAAATCATAACAGTCTCACACCCTTGCAAACCCTTATCTCCTCCCTCGCCTCCAGTGCCTGCTGCTCTCAGAAACAACTTCTTCACAGAGATTCCTCCTGGACTTTTATTTCACATTTCTTCACTCTGATACACAGCATCAAAAGTCTTTTTTAATTAAGTCATCACTAATAGATATTGCAGAATGCAACAGGTAATAGGAATAAAACTAAGATAAACTCCACCTGGATATGGTTATCATAGAGATTTTAAACTTCACAGTCTGAAGAAATGTTTCTCTCTCAACCAGATGTCTAAGGAGTGCAATGAAACAACTTTGATTTGTAAATCACAATGTACAAAAACAAATTTAGGAGCCACTCATGCATGTAATTCGTGTTATTAGCAAATATTTGTATTATGAGTTTTAATAAGCTTCTAAAAAATAAGCCATTTATGCAAGGTTGTGTAATTTCTCTTCATAACTTGGATGCATAGAGAAAACAGTAGATAAGCCCCTAAATATGAGAAAATGAAGAATTTATATGATGCACCAATTGACAGGAAGCCAGTGACAGCTTTCAAAGTGAAGTGGAAAAGTAAGAATAGAAGAAAAGGAAGGTGGCCTTCCCTAGCAACAGTGGTTTGGATGGATTGGTAATGGCACAGTTCCCTACCAGGAGACCAACAAAAATACAGAAAGATAAGTGCAAAGTGACAAAAATCTAAGGAAGTTTTTAGTAGCCTAATTTAATTTAGCATGCTAAAATAAGAAGGACAGACTCTGTGCCAAGTGAAACCAAATCCTGATAAACTAAATTACCTTCCTGCTAATGCTTTTGCTGAGTACTGGTGCTTTATAACATAATATAGAAAACTCTGACCTCAGTGGATCTTCTTCTACCACTCTGATATAACTAAAAAATAACTTAATAAGAAAAAGCATATAGATTTTTTGCAATTAATGTGTTTATTTATGGAATTGCATTGTTTGTTGTTTAAAAATTTTTTGTCAAAGACAAAGTTCCCTAAACCCAAACTGCTTTCAGATCTCCTTGTGTTCTTGTACTACTTACTGCTTGCTCACTGTCCTTCTGTAAAATTGGCCATACTTGGTGTTAAATTACTGATTCTTACTAAAATGTTTCAATGTGCCAGTACTATAATGAATCATCATAAAAAATCCACATGGTCAAAAAATCATAGAATCACAGAACGGTTTGTATTAGAAGGGACTTTAAAATCATCTAGTTCCAACCCCCTTGCCATGAGCAGGGACATTTTCCACTAGATCAGGCTGCCCTGCCTTGAACACTTCCAGGGATGGGGCATCCACAGCTTCTCTGGGCAACCTATGCCAGTGAATCACCACCCTCACGGTGAATTTCTTTCTAATATCTAACCTAGGATTACCCTCTTTCTATGTGAAGCCATTACCCCTTGTTTTATTCCTACATGTTCTTGTCAAATGTCCCTCTCCAGTTTTCTTGTAGGCTCCCTTTAAATACTGGAGGGCTGCTACAGGGTCTTTCTGGAGTCTTCTTCTGTCCAAGATGAATAACCCCAACTCTCTCAGCCTGCCTTCATAGAGAGGTGCTCCAGTCCTTTGTGGCCTCCTCTGGGATTGCTCCAACAGGTCCATATCCTTATGTAGGGGGCTCCAGAGCTGGATACAGCACTCCAGGTGGTGTCTCACCAGAGCCAAGTAGAGAGGCAGAATTTCCTCCCTTGCCCTGCTGACCACATTGCTTTGGATGCAGGCCAGGATACAACTGGCTTTCTGGGCTGCAAGCACACATGGCTGGGTCCTGTCCAGCCTCTCATCCACCAGCACCTCCCAAGTCTTCCTTGAGGCTTCTCTCAATCCTTTCTTTGCCCAGCCTGTATTTGTGCTTGGGATTGCCCTGATCTTTGCACAGGACCTTGCACTTGGCCTTGTTGAACTTCAAGAGGTTCACACAGGGCCACTTCTCAAGCCTGTCCAGGTCCCTATGGCTGGCATCCTTTCACTCCCACATATCAACCACACTGCCCAGTTTGGTGTCACCAATGAACTTGCTGAGGGTGCACAGTCCCACTGACCGCGTCGCTGAAGGAGTTAAATAGCGCCCATCCCAATGTTGACTCTGAGGAATACCACTTGTCACTGGTCTCCACTTCAACACTGAGCCATTGACCACAAATCTAAATGCAACCATCCAGCCAATTCCTTATCCACCAAGTGCTTTGTCCACCAAATCCGCGTCTCTCCCGTTTGGCTACAAGGATGTCATGCAGAACAGTGTCAAATGCTTTGCACAAGTCCATGTAGATGATGTCAATCACTGTTGCCTTATTCACCAGTCTTGGAAGACCATCATAAAAGGCCATCAAATTTGTCAGGCCTGATTTGTCCTTAGTAAAGTCATGCTAGCTATCACCAACCACCTGATTATTTCCCATGTGCCTCAGCATAGTTTCCAGGAGGATTTCCTTCATGATCTTGCTGTANCAACACTGAGCCATTGACCACAAATCTAAATGCAACCATCCAGCCAATTCCTTATCCCCCAAGTGCTTTGTCCACCAAATCCGCGTCTCTCCCGTTTGGCTACAAGGATGTCATGCCGAACAGTGTCAAATGCTTTGCACAAGTCCATGTAGATGATGTCAATCACTGTTGCCTTATTCACCAGTCCTGGAAGACCATCATAAAAGGCCATCAAATTTGTCAGGCCTGATTTGTCCTTAGTAAAGTCATGCTAGCTATCACCAACCACCTGATTATTTCCCATGTGCCTCAGCATAGTTTCCAGGAGGATTTCCTTCATGATCTTGCTGTAGTTCCCCAGGTCTTCCTTCTTTCCTTTTTTAAAAATGAGGGTTATATTTCCTCTTTTCCAGTCAGTGAGAACTTCACCCAACTGCCACGACTTCTGAAACACGATGGATAGGGGTATAGCAACTTCATCTGCCTTTTTAGGACCTGAGGATGCATGTCATTGGGTCCCATGAACTTCTGCACCTTCACGTTCCTTAGATGGTCTTGAACCTGATCTCCTGTAGCAGGTGATTCTACATTCTCCCAAACCCTACTTTCACCTTCTGCAACTTTGGCGATGTGGGTGGAGCACTTGCTGGTGAAAACTGAGGCAAAAAGTCATTGGGTAAGTCTTTAATTTCCTTCTGGAGTGTGCCCATGTTCTCTCTAGTCTTCCTTTTATTGCCCACATATTTATAGAATCTGTTCTTGTCACCCTGGACACTCCTGCACAGATTTAATTCTGCCAGTGCTTTAGCTCTTTTAACCTGATACCTGGGGCCTGTATTCATCCCAGGCTACCTGCCCTTGCTGCCACCCTCTGTAGGTTTTCTTTTTTTGTTTGAGTTTGTCCAGGACCTGTTTGTTTGTCCATTCAGGCCTCTTGGCTTTTTTGCCTGACTTCCACTTTGTTGTGGTGCATCACTCCTGAGCTTGGAGGAGGTGGTCCTTGAATATCTCCTGGCTTTCCTGGGCCCCTCTTCCCTCCAGGGCTTTATCCCATGGTATTCTACCAAGTAGTTAAACCTTGTTTTCTCACGTATTTTAAGTAATCCAAGTTTACACTGCTTATGTAGCAATGCAATGTATACTTCTACACACTATGTCCAATAACCTTAAATAAAGTATTTTAAAGGCTGTTGTGAAGCACAAAGCATGTACAATCAAAATACATTGGCATAATTGAACTTCTTAATCTAGAAGAGAAGATCTGCTGTTGCCATGTTGGTCTTCTTTATTAAAGACAGACTGGAAGCATTCTCACCACCATCGCTTCCCTCCCCTGCTTTTATTTTCCTAAGTAAAAGGAAGAATATCCAGCAGGGCAAGCTTTCCTCGGGGTTGCAGAGCCATCTAGTGTCAGAAGGACAAGGTTCTCACATATATAATTTCTTTCAATTTACTCTTAATTCCTTAAATGTGTTGTCATTCCATATCTTAAGGATTTTATCACTGTTTCTCAGGCTCCTTTTTTTTCCTCTGCATTATCTTCTTTTCTTTTCCTTTTTTTTTCAGTCTTTAGAAATTCGGCATGAAAGGACTACCCTACACCTGTACACAAATTATGGCCCATCCAACTTTCTGTGTTTGTTTCTTCCTTAGGATAGAAAAGCTGAAGGAACACAAACCGAGGGAATATAGGGATGGATCTCAGCAAAGATTCTTTTATTGAATCCTCTGCAACACCTAAGGGTCAATTATACCTCGGCTAGCCCTAGCAGGTCTTCATCTGTTGCATACCCAAAAACATCCAGAACATCCCTATTTCAACGGTAGGAATTTCAAATTCTATCTGGCCAGCCTTTCCTCTATGGTTGCTCATTTGCACTAGGGAAGTTTGCTCTCAAGTCCAGGTTCGTTCTGTTTCTTGCAAATTTAGGTGGCTTCTTTTTGTCCTTCATTGGAAAAAAAAGAGGCACTTGACCAGTGCTGTCTTTGTTGTATCATTTGCCTGTTGGGGGATGTGCTTCCTCTCCTGCTTTTTCTCTGTGCAAAGCAAGTGTCTTTCTCACAGACTTTTCTGTCTGGGGGTGTTTGTGGGACTTCTCTGCCATGCTTTCTGCTCTCTCCTGACCTGTCTCTGTGTCTTACCTCTTACTCTCAGAGATGTGGCAGCATTGGATACTACTTCAGCCACGGCTTTATTAGTGCAGCATTAGGGCAGCACAAGGGATGCCTCTGCCTTACAAATGATAAACCTGTTGCTGAGCTTGGGTGACCTCCTCAGGTAGGGGAGAGACAGTCTGAAGGGCTGCAGACAACCCAGAATACAGCAAGCAAAGGAAAGTCTGAGTGCAGGTTGTTCAGAGAGAGGACTACAGGGTCTAATGGGAAATATTATCTACAGTTCCAGCTGGCTTACGAACACTGGTGGCCCTCTGGGTGAGGAGGAGTAGTATATGTAAATTGTGTATAAGCATGCACATTTCCTACTGAATGTTTCAGGTCACTGGATACAAGATAACAACTATTTTAGAGGTGGAATAAAACTGTGTAATTTGCCAGATTAGCTGAAGAACAGTTTAGCTAAATGTAGGTGCAATTTTATTTGTGACCAAAATACTTCTCTAAGTCAACAGAAAGTGTTTATGTGTATGTCTGTTCTGGGTCCATTAATCAACAATTACAAAAGAAAGAAAACTTTGGGGCCAGAAAATTTCCTTATTTCAAAACTAGATTTGACTGTACAGGATTTGGCTGCTGATTCTGTGTTTCATTTGTATTTGTGGTGGTATATGTTATCCAATATGACCCGCAAAAGAAAGGCTGCTCTATCCCATACAAAAAAGACCTGAAAGGGATGCCATTTATACTCAAGTCCAGCTAGAGCAGATTTCAGTGATCTGCTTTGGAAGTGATGAAGAAATAAATGACAGACAAGCTGCTACCCAAAACCAGAGGCAAATGTAAATGATGACCTCAAAGGGACTGATGATAGGAGGGATATTGCTACCTAAACATATGAATATCCATGTCAGATAAAGAGAAGCATTTATCACCCATGCATCTGTTTAGGATCTGAAAATAACAAGCCCAAGAGTATTTCAAAAGCACTCTAACAGAAGGTGGGTAACCTTGGATTTCCATTTAGATGGTTTATTTTTAGGCTGGTTGGCTAAGAAAGATAGTGTGTGTGATCACACTGTTTGTCTCCCACTAATAACTTCTGAACCTGGTAGGCAGGTTGGATGGAAGACTAGCAGTCTATGAAATTCCTGTATGTTCCATGAAAATCAGTCACTGGAAGGTGGAAAGAGACCCGAATGGGTATCTCTGTAGGGAGACAAGTCATCTAATGAAGTCAGCTGTTCTTGGTACAGTTTGGTCTGCCAGTAAGTAGATACTGAGAAGACTGTAAATAAATACATGCACACACACTGCAGACCCTCAGCAGAGCACTGTCTGCTGCCTTTTGGGGTTCTATTGTGTCCAGCTACTAGGACAAAATTGGGTGTCCCAGGGGAAAAGCAGAAATATGAAACAGATGGTAAAAGGGGAGCTCTTACTCATAGAGTATGAGCCACAGTTATTATTGCTGATGAGTGGAAGATGCTAGACCCTCTGCAGTACATAAAACATCTGTTTCTTTCTCTGCTATTCTACAAAAGGACATAATTTTTTTAAATAAAACATTTGTCTAGATTTTGTTTGTATTAGCTATCCAGAGATCAACAATTTTATTAACTGGAGATTACTTTAAAAACAAAAACCCACTCATTTGCCTCACCTTAATAGAAAAGGTGTTTGTAAAAACCTTTAGTTCACAATAGTTTTTGGGACGTTTTGGTACCATGGGAATGGATGTGCTTTCGGACAGACAACTGCCTTGTAGATGAAATACATTAGCAGAACTGGAAAGTTAGAGAAATAAGGTGGTGTTTTGCACATCTGTCCTCCACAGGCCTCCCTACCTGCCTGCCTTCTTCCCTCGGTGATCCATGGGACACAGGTTCTTCACCTGCACCAGGAGAGAGGAGCTGCTCTTCAGGAGAAAGGAGGTGCCAATGAGCTTGGTAACATAAGATTGTGCCAGTAACTGCCTGACAGCATCCACCAACACATTAAAGTATCCATTTCCTCCAGGCTTTCTTCAGAGGCTGCATCTTCACTGGGTTATTGGGATAGAAGAAATGACTGACAGCTTTCTGGGGGGGATTCCTGACCTTTCTGTCTAAAGTGATGAAGAGAAGTTATTCCTATAAACTCCCATGCTTTCTCCTTCACTGTCTGGGTTTTAGGAGTTACCCTTTTGTTTTCCTTTTCTCTTAAAGAATTTTTCCCATACAGGTAGCTAGGAGACAAATCGCTGAGTACTTAAGAGAGACAAAAGGACCTGGNCCGAGCTCGCTCCGGAGCCCCCCTGCAGCCGAAAGGAACCATCGCACCCACCCTGCGCACCGGGAGCCACCAACACCCCTGCCTGCTGTGACCGCCACTGCGCGGAAGGGGAAGGTGCCTGCGGCCGAGAGAGGCTGGCACTGAGTTACTGCTTCTGTTGTGTTGTTACTGCCATACTTACTGTTGTTGGTTGCCTTGTTGTTTATATATATATGTATATCTTAGTAAAGAACTGTTATTCCTATTCCTCATATCTTTGCCTGAAAGCCCTTAATTCCAAAATTATAATAATTTGGAGAGAAGGGGGTTTCATTCTCCATTCCAAGGGAGGCTCCTGCCTTCCTTAGCAGAAACCTGTCTTTCAAACCAAGACATTCACCTAAGCTTAACCTGTTGCTGAAGAAAGATCAAAAAGAAAATTTTAGGACCAGAAAACAAGGTTAAACCACAGACCTGTAAACCCTAATGAACCCCATCTGTAATGAACCCCACCCCTAATGAAACCCGTCTGTAAAACCCTAATGAAGAGCTGCTTGCAATTCCTGGACAAATGTATGGGTTATTACAAGAATATAAGCAAACCAATTTGTTTTTTTTTCTTCTTACTCTTTCCTGTCCTTAGTGCTGTGACATACATGAGGGAAAATGCAATTTATCAACGTAAAATCTCTATTTCTGCACATTGTACGTAGCATACACCCATGTGAACCCTTTGGGCCTTTTTTGGTTCTCTGTATTTATAATGTGACCATGTAATGCCATACGTGACCACCTGAGCGTTCCCAGCTTTCAAAGATGACAGTAGGCCTTTCTCCATCTTCCAAGACACACCTCTTGGGCAAGCCAGGGGCTGGGAGACCTCTGCAGACAGCAGCAATATCAGCTCTTGGCTCACTGGTATCCTCCCATGCTGATGAAGCTGGAAGCTTTTTGTGGTATCCAAAGTGGAAAAGGTATTTGGACCAACACACAAAATATCTGGAGTAGTCTGACAGTGCAGGTTACGTTCACTGAATGCTCTGCCCAGCCTGGGTGGGGCAGGAGCTGGTGGCACAGCAGATGCCTTTGTGGACGCATTGTCGGTCGGTTCCATATTGTTGTCTACCTCCCATCTTAACAAAGCTCAGTCTGGAGTTCTTGATGGCACTGGAAGTGGCCTTCCCACACTGCTGGAATGTGCAACCACTAATTAAAGACCTTGATGAGATTTTCTAGGGACTGCCCTGTGATCTTGTGCTTCCCCCTACTCAGTAGCCTGTGTTTCATTCCCCTTTAGCTTTGGCAGGTTACAGTTCTGATATAGATCGTCTCTTAATTGATGCTTCTTGTATGGCACCATGGTAGATGCTTCATTGAAACCATAACAGAGCAAATCTGCTGGGAAAATCATCTGTCTTGTCCAAGGAAGGATTAGTGTGGCACTATCTGCCTTTCAGTGAACCTACACTGCCTTTTCCCTGTTTGTAGTTTACCTTCATGCCTTGAATTGCAGCTTCCTCCTACTAACTGGCAGCTCTTAGGACAGTAAAACACCTGTACTCAGACCAGGCCAGTACCAATCATCAGCCCTCTTGTAAACAATAGGGGTTTTGATCTGAGATATTCCTCAGTAATTACTAGCACCTTTGGTCATAAACGGAAACTAATTCATCAAAAAAAATCTATGCCAGTATCATAGCCTGACGTGAGGACAGGATTTGCCTATAAAATAGAGGCAGGTAGCACTAAGGAGTCTTACTGCCTTTGCTGGCTAGACTAACCCATCAATTCATGTGCAGCAAAGAGGTGTGTGGAAACATTTTTCTTTTCAGCAACAGTGGTTAGATGAAGAGATGGGTGAAATTTATTCAGGAATTAATAGTGAAGATACCTGTCAACACATAAGCAGTGTCTGGAAGAAGACACTGAGGTTATAGTGGTAATACAACCACCATTCACGCTTCCTGTGGCCAAGTTCCTACCTCTGCAAAATGTCAGGCTGTGTTTGATCTGTCTGCTGTTACTACCAGGCACTAAGAGCCTGGTCTCACCATGGTGGGTGCCAGAGTTTCCCAGGAATCACATTTGGTTTGCAAGCAAAAACTCTTTGGTCCATTTGATGTCCTTACAGAACCACCAGTGGCAGTGAGTCACTTCTCTTCTCACTGAGGCACATTTTCATTCCAGTGTCCTTCATCTCTGCAAAGAGACCTGAGCCAGTGTAACCAGGATGGCAATTTGCTGCTCTGGATGTGTCCCCGAAGTAGAGATTGCTCTCTTTTCGCTGCAGCTGAAGGTTGGGTCACAGCCACATGATGCCAGAAAGTCTGATTAGGTCATGTGAGATGTTCAAATGCTGTTTGGCTGATGGAAAAGTCCAGTTTCCCATGGAAAGGAAACAATGACTGGACTATAGTCTTGTTCCCCTGTTCTCTGTGGGGTTCCGGGTTGATAGCAAGAGAGAGGACATGGTGGCAGATCATTGCTCATTTTTAGTAAAAAGCCCAGCACATTGGAAACACCGTCTTTTGTCTTTCAAACAATGTCAACAGCAATACTACAGCCCCACGCAGTGGGAGTTCCCTTCTACCAAGACACTGAAGTGATTGTTTCTGAATAAGCACGGGTAACCAGAGCCCCAAGTCTCTCTGAAATAATAAAGAATTATTGGAAGTGTGTTTCGCTGCCATTCTTCTGGAGCTTTTCAGCTGCCACTCTGCAGAAAGGTGATAAACACAAGCCCTAGGAGACTCTCACAACCTTCCTCCATGCTGTAGCATTTTGTAGATCTAAAATAGAACTGTTGAAACCGGCAGCGAGGCACTCTGCCTCCAGTCTGCACACCACTGCCTCTCCTACATTGCAAGCTTGAGCTGTTTGGTGCATTTTGTACTGCCCTTCAGCATTTTTTAAGCAAACAATCCTCAAGCATTTAAATGAACTTCAGTAAATGCAGCCAACTAGAGGTTCAGATTTTAAAATGCTTGGGTCAGCATTCAGGTGGCTGTTGTATACAACAGAGTAATAAGACAGAGATGACTCTTAACCTGACTTTAGGTGCCTCTGAGGCACGTCTACATTCCAGCTTGGCAGCTAAGCACCCTTCAGAGTCATCAGGGTTAATGAAATGCAGAAAGCAATTACTCTTGCCTGAAGTAGTTGACTAGGTTTGCCCAGATGGATTACGACATCTCAGCTGACAAAATCTCTGGCAGGATAGGCACCTCGTCATTAAGTTCAGATGCAGGCAGCTACTGCTGTGGTCAATGGCTAATGTTGGGCAAGATGTATGTGGCCCAGATATCTAATGCCTCCTCATGATGACCAGGTACAACTACTACAAGAGTAATTAAGAAGATGCTATTAGAAATAACCAAAACAGTGCCAAAGCAAAAGATTTTCAGAAATATTATTTCTCCATTGCTTACTGACAGGATTAGGAATCAGAGAGCCCGAGAAAAACAACAAAACTCCCAGAGGGCTTAAACAGAGGAAACTTAAGGGCTTGCATGAACATCAGAATTCAATTATTTATAACCCACTGAGAAAACGTGTCTCTCCAACAGCACTTGTGGCATGCCTTCACTTCAGAGCTAGTGCTGTGTGATTGACAATTTATTGGCATCTCCCTAAAACAAAGCCCACTCTGAATTGCAGTGCCACCCTGACGAGGCCCATGTTGGGCTGGGGCCATATTCACCATCACTCTGGGCTCCTGCTGGTCTGTCGCTGCAGGAGGAGGCAACCAGGAAGGAGCAGGGGAGGGAGGGGGGAAGCAGACGGCACTTGGGCAGCAGCACCTGCGACCTTGGCACAGGCTCATAGGCTCCAGGGGTGGTGAAGAAGATGCTGGCCACTGACCACACCAAAGCCCAGAGAGGTTGCCCGGTGTAAGGTGCTTCCCAAAACATGGGTGTGGCTCCCAGGAGTAGCTGCACTGGTGTGCAGAATACCCAATAACAGTAAATAGCAATTAGGTTTTTCTCTTCATAGGGCTGTACTTTTCTTAGTTCCTTATAAATTGAAGCTCACTCTGCCTTGCACCTTCCTTTCACACGGCTTTCAGATGTAAGCAGGAATCCTTGCTGCCCTTTCTCAAGAGTCCCCTTCTTTTTCTTTCTGCTGCTGTCGATTGCAGGACCTGCACAAGACCTGAAGTAGAGCTACTCCATGGTCACAGGCTAATAGCAAAGCTTCTTTTTTGCATTTTTTCTTAGATATAGGGAATTTTTGCCCTGCTTTAAAGAAAACAAACAAACAAACAACATACCAAAAAATCATACTATGAGAAGTATACCTAAACCAATATTCCCTTCTGGATGAATCCTATTTTAAAACACCAGTGGAATCAGACAGACAACATTAGCACATTAAGGCTGTTGTTCTAAACAGTAGCAAGAGATTTAATTAAGGAAAATCACCCCATATTGTGAGCTACACTGCGTGAGTGCAGCATGGACAAACCTCAGCAAGTCTTTGATGAATACTGCCTCATAGGTTACTAATGTCAGATGTATAAATAATGCTATCCCGTGCTCCTGAAGCCTCGTTTCTCAGCGAGGAGCCTCCCTAAGGGAAATGCTAAAGAGAGCAGTTCAAAGATTTACATAGGTCAGGATGTAAACCTTGAGGGAAGTAACAGATTTCCCCAAGCAAAGCAACAGGAAAGGGAAAAACAGCAGCTTTCCTTCTTCTGAAAGGGGAAAACAGATAAAGGGCCCTGGTGGCTCCTGCCAAGTCCTTGTGCCTGCTTTGCGGCAGATAGCCCTGCCTTTTGTGGGCCACAGAGCAGCGACCATTCATTTTTAGAAGAGAATCAACTTCTTTTCTGATTTATTTTTTCCTTTTGGAATGATAAAAACAGGCTTGTGGGGTTGCTGCATCCTGCCAATAATGGTCAACCAGCAGCATTAAAAAGCAGCAGCAGGAATACAATTTGCTTGTCTGAGCCTTCTCTCTCTGTCCCGTGCCCACCCCCCCAAATAATTCTCAGTGTCTGTAGTTTGATAATTGGTGTTCTAGAGACGGAGTGCATGGCCTGGCGGGGAGCCATGGGCCATGGTACCCTGATCTCCCCAGAAGCCCCCAAGGCCAGTGGTCAAGAAGTGATGAGGCACTGACAGAGTAAGATGTCAGAACACGTGCCTTTCCTCAGAAGCCCTTTCATCTTGATGTCTGGGCACTTTCCCATGCAAGACACTTCAGTGGAAAGTTGATTCATATCTGTTTACAGCCAAATTCAACCCTGTAAGGCAGACGTGTTAGAAGCCAAAAATGCTTTGGTTGGAGGAGAGGGTTTCTATTGCAATAACAAAATGTTGACACCTTGATGGTCTACTTCTTCTGAAATCTTCTGCTAGTGAAATGAGCTGGGGGAAGAAATGAAGCCCTGTCCCTCCCCAGACCACAAATGGTTTTTGTGATCTCAGGCTGCCAAAACCCCTTTTTACCAGTTTTATATTCCCCATGGCATGGGGGTTGGAATCGGGTGATCTTTAAGGTCCCTTCCCAGCCAATACTTTCTCTGATATCTCTGATTTCTGTGATTTCTATGACACTCTTGGGCAGTCCAGTTAACAACCAGGAAATGTGCAAGCCCTCAGCTCTTCAAAGCACAATGAGGAGTCTCCTAGGTGCTTTCCAGTGTTTTATTGGGAGCTCATGAGAACTGTCGTTGAGTGCACTCGTGCCCCTGCACATTTCACAAGCTACAGGCAGGGGGATTTTGCAGAATCACGTTCCATGCAAGCTCTTGCCACAGAGAGGCAGCCTCCACCAGTAAGACAGAAAGAGAAAAAAACCCCTAAAAAGCAAAACAGTGAATGTGAAAGAGAAGCTTTGCAGGAACCGTCAGTAAATGGAAAATAGGGACCGTATAGGCGGGATGTGGGGCTGTGCTTGACCTCCGGAGGCACTCCTGTGCTTTGTACTGAGGGTGGAGGCAGCCCTTGAGTGAGGTGTTTTACACACAGTAACAAGGTTAAGTGTTCCTGACCTGTGAAGGCAAAAAGTTTTATCTGATGTGAAATTACACTGTTGTCTTTGCAGCTGCTGGTTCTCAGGACCAGGGCAGCAGTGATACCTATCCTAATGGTTTCTGCGCCCCCTCTGAACGGCTTGGGGCATTCCTGAGCCCACCTTCTGCAACCAAGGGACCTTGCTGGCGGAGACCACTCTGTTCTAGCACAGTGGACTGTCAAATCAGAGCAGGAATAATTTACAACAAATAGGGATTTACTAAAACCATGAAAACCATACATAAATTTTGTCCATTATATTAAAAGACCAAGTTGAGGACTTTCTGGTTTTTTTCTAACTGAATATATGGACCCTTGTTTCTTTTTGGTTTTTTTGACTGGAAACTCAGTGATATCAACATTTCTGAAGACAAAGTCCTTAGCTTTCCACCTGCATGTCAAGGATGTTTTTCTATTAAATTCCTAATTGTATCAATGAGGTTTACTCATTGTTTCAAAGCTACTAGTAACAATTAGCGTGCTGATGATTGCTGATTAAGAAAAGAAAGGGGGAAAAAGTCTAAGGTAAATAAATCAACTTAAAAATTATCCCTTTCTGCAAACAACAGCTGCACAGGAAAAGGAAGACTGTTAGCCATCTTTCTCTGATGCACTAGGCTGATCCAGTAGATGCGTTTCAAGTACTCTGCGGCTGCAAGTTAATATATCCTACACTCCACAGGAAAGAACCATGCAGGAAAACAAAAAAAAAGGCAGAACAATTGTGTGAACCAAGTGCCCCATCTTATTCTGAAAACATCTGTGCCTCTGAACGTTTCATTCATTCGTTTGGTTTATTTGGTGCAAAAGCTGTGCGAGCATTAGCAGCCCATCTTGGATAATAATAGAAAAAGCAAATGTTGGTGTAGAGGTCCTTTGCCTTTCATTTGGTAGGAAATGAACTTGGAAAACAGAAACCACTCAGTGGCTAAGGCTATATGGTGTATGATGAGATTTGGTATAGGGCAGGATGGCTGGGTGTGTAATGCTAGGACTATGGAATGGATAAGGAATGCCAGGAGTTTTGGAAATCCTGGTTTATGGAGAGCCTCAGTTCGGTAAAAAGTACAGAAATGTTGGCGAAAAAGACTGTAGGGGTGAAAGAAATAAATGAAATGCAGACTCACAAAGTTTGGGACGATTGTGGCACAAAGCTTCCAAAAAGCCAGGATTTTACTAGTCTGCATACCCCAGTTTCCAAATTCTGGCATGCTCAGCACAGGACTCTGTTTTGGTGCTGAGGAGTATTCTCTAAAGTGTTAATGGTGAAAGAGCAACTGCTTCATTTTACGCAGATAACACAACAAAGCCTGGAAATGCAAATGCGTTCAGAAAAAGTCTTTGAACAGGGTTTTTTTTCCTCTGAAAGTTGTTATGTTATGGAGATTTAAGAAAAGTCCTCACTGTTTATTGTCGAGTGTTTATTACAGAAGACGTCAGGAATGGCTGACAAGTTTATATAAAAAATTCCGGATCCTAACATTTTCCCAGTTGTTACTTTTCCTTTCCTACTGCTTCATCTTTGCAGAAGAAAGGGATTAAAGTGATGTATTTTGTCGCACTTTTTCCTGCAGTGAATTAACCCTTGGTCAACAACGACAACGAAGACAGCGCAGCTCTATGGAAATTAACTTGACAGCCCATAAACATGAGAGGCTGTTGTTCACTGGATTTCGTTTTAATAGGCATTAACAAGGTTTTTTGGGTTAAGTAAGCAAATAGAACTAGCCCTGAAACGATCATTTCATTTCATAGCCCTTTTCACAGGGATTAGCTATCAGTCTGAAAGGCCTGTGAGGCTTCATCTAGCTTTTTAATTCAAATTGCACTGAATCCATCACAATTCCCTGTTGCTCCTAAAATGCTACAAACAAGTAAACAATATCCATTGTGGGTGCTTAAATTTTTGGTATGTGTCAGATTTTTAATGAGAAATCTGATGTTGGAATGGTGCAAATCTGCACTGCTCTGCCAAGGATAGATGCTGCCTTTTCACAGATCTTAAGTTATAGAGAGTCTATTCTGTGACAGTAATTTTACTTTAGAAATTGTCAAAGGTACATACACAAGCTTAAGGAACAGCTAAGCTTGTTTCCCCTTCTCTCAAATTTTAGGCACAGTTTATGCCTGGGCTGAACTTAAATTGGGTCTGAGCACCAAGCTTGTGTCACTCTGCAAGTTAATCAAAACCAAAGGGACATCTCACTACTGACCTTGATGCTATCGTGCAGCTCATCCTCGTTCTCAATTATCTTACCATCCCAGATGTAATACAACAACTGAACACAAGCCTGCTGTGCACACTTTATTTGAGGGTCAAAAAATGCAAAGTAACCACAGTGACGAAGAATCAAGATGCATGGTTTTAATAATCACTTTTGACTGAGACCAGTGTATTCTAAATTAAAATAATGGGGTTTGTATGTGCTCAGACTGAACAAGATATCCAGTCTAGAGAAAACATAGAGCTTCCTAACAGGACAGTCAGGACCTCCCTGTAGGAGCTCCCACTGGGCCCATAGCTGGCGATGCTGGGACCGTGCTGGATGGATGGCTCCAGTTCTGCAAAGAAACACCAAACCTTGAACACTTCAGTGAGCCTGAGCAGCTTAATGGAGTTGTACCCCAGGGTGTCTGTCATACCAGAGAGCAGCCCCTATTCCAAACCATCCCTGTAAAGCTGAGGACCACGCTGTAACAGGCAGAGTGAGTGCACCCTCCTGTGACCATGAAACAATCAAGCCTGGATGGTCCTGGACAGAAGTCAGTTGGTGCTAATACCTGGTGTAGGATTGTACCGGAGCTCGGTCATAGCCTGCTGCACGGATACTGCTAAAGCAGGCTGGAGAATGGTGGTCAGAGGGTGCTGATACTGGAGCATATGACAGGAGGGCAAGTTGTGTAGCACTACCATGTCCATTGACACACGCTTCTCAAAGTATTGAGTGGAGAGAATTGGGTGATTGATGGAAAACTGGTTTTCCAGGGATTCACAATTCAATCAACCATGCTTACATTCTTTTCATCTGCCTTAATGCAATTGTTTGTATAGATATTTGTGAACAGTCTTTTATTTATGAGTAGGTATTGTTAACAGACAAGTGAATGTATTGACACCTGAACAAATGGGTTCTCAGAAACACAAGCATGCTCTCTCTGGAAGTGACTGCCCTGCCACCTTACACATACACATCTACTTGATGATAATGTGACTAGAGAAACAAAATGTAAAGCGTACGGGTTTGCCAATAAAATGTCATTGATGTGTCCTGGTCAGGAAGGAAACCAGCTATTTTTAAAACAGGGTTTTATAAAAATAGTCAAATGTAAGGCATGCTCTGAAGAGGAAAAGCAGGAATCAAAAACACTCAGTAGGTTTCCTGCAGTACACAAGTTGCTCACCATCCCTGTTACAGGCCCAGACCCAAGCAGAGCAGAGCCTTTCTAACTCCTTTTAATGTGCCTTCTCCTTTTTCCACTAATAGCATCAGCACGTAAAAAAAAAAATCTGTAGAAATAACCAGGACAGGACTTAGCACTTCTGTGTGGCTCTCATTCAGATCTCTTACTCAGGATCAGAAGGGTTGAGAGCAGACTTTTCTGTGTTTCTGCCTCATGCTGTCATTAATAGATGTTCAACCTGTCTTGTGGCATACATGAACCTGAATGTGGTTCTTCAGACAATGGGCCAAGACACAGCTCTTCACTTTCATTCCTCTTTTCAGGAATTCAGAAAGACCCAAAGGAGTTAAATTGTCCTAGCTAAATCCCAATGCAGGCACCTATGCCTGATGGCTTGTTCAACACTCTTAAGTCTCCAGCAATACCTCCCTTGGAAGATCCTGCCCTGCAGCCCCTGGTAAGAAGGATGTCCTCTGGGAAGGTACATGAACAAGATCCTTGGATGTTGTCTGAGACTCAGGAAGCTAAGAAGCTCAGTGCCTGGAAAAGTCTGTGTCTCTGTGCTAAAGAACAGGAATGTAAATAGTGTGTTCAGGTCTTGTATTTGACATCTGCGATCTCAGCAGAGGGGAGGAGAATGAGGAGGAGGAGGTTGTCATGAAGAAAACATCGATACATACTACCTGAAGGCTTCTATTTCAAAGATTTTTCAAAAATGTTTTATGTGTTATTTGCAAAGTTGTATACTATGTAAACATGAACTGAAATATTTATTAAGATACTGCATATCCCTCTTGGCTCCCTCTCTCAAGCTGGCTTGGAACTATTATATCAGCTTTGGGAGGCTTGTGTACGACAAACAGCCCAGGGGCTTAATTTTATGCAGCACTTCCCAAACAGCTACAACTGCAAGCTCTGCTTCAGCAGAGTGTGATGTTGGAATATAACAAGATATTACTGTTTTAATGGTCCTGTCACATGGGTGTATAAGGCATGGGGGGTAAACAGGAGATGGTTATTAAAAATCAATTTACTCCAGTGTGTAGTGAAGTCTAAAATGTAGATATCCACCATCATAACTAATGTAAAAAAAAACCCAACAACTTTATTGTGAATCTCCTACTACATGGATTATTTTTCTTTTTTTCTTGGCGTTGTAGTTCCTGGAAAAAAGGAAGATTTGGAAATACATTGTAGAAGTATTAAAATATTTCTGGACTGTTAAAAAAGGACACAGATGTTGTATTCTTAGTTTCCTTCTTTTAAACCATTTCTATGATTTCACAGCCTTTATTAGTGAATTCACTTACTGGTGCATCTGGTGCACTTTTAGGTTTTCCAGTTCCATCTGCATTGACTACATGCCATAATTACCAATTAACATGATACTTATGCTTCAAGGTGATTTTTTTTCCACTCTTCCAAAATTTGAAGTCTTGATTTTATTCTCTGAATTCATTCTATCCCATAGCATAAGCTTTTACTGGGGCTATTCAAAAGCCGTATTTTTAATATCTGTTTTCAGTAGCTTTAAAGACGGTTGAATTTCAGTGAGTTTGGGAATGATATTTTCCAGTGTGGGAGTCACTTTCCCTGAACAGTCTGGAGGAAGAGAGGAAGTGTTTGCTTTCCTCACCGCAAAAAGATGATGTCCTTCAATAAAACCTATTGCCTTCACGCTCTGAAACAACTGCTTACTTTCACACACATAACCCTGCCATGTTTAAATGGCATTATAAAGATGACAACCTCATGCCTCATGCCACTCATGGGAAAGGTCGGAAATGCCAGAATTATATCAACAAATATTCTGGGGCGTGTTCTTTGTGTGTTATGATGTTTACCCTATGTATAGGATCATGTGCTATTTCTCTGCAGATGCTACATCTTGCCCAGCAAGTCGCTTTCACATGACTCAAATACATCTGATTTAGTGATAAATACTGGAATAGAGAAAGAGAAGCTTCTGTCTTTTCTTCTGCAATGCACTGGACATCCCTTTCCATTATTCTTATGAAAGTCCGGTAGTATTTGACCTTCATGTGTCTCCATTTATTGTGAAATCACAACACTGTCATTTTAACACCAATAAGGACATTCAGCATTATAAGAGCTGGATTATAGCAAGGTAAGTAAAAGTTCTTTCAAAGTAATTCTAGATTCACATTGGTGATAGTATGGGGAGAGGCAAGCCTTGGCTACAGGCTCCTTCAAGGCATTTCTACAGCTTCAGAGGTGCTTTGGCTCATGTGCTCTCCATAGTTGTCTTCTTTAGACAAGGAGCAGGCACTGCAACCAGTGGCCAGATATTGTCCCCCTTCCTCTGCACTCCCAAAACACCACCGACCTGTCAGCTGAGCAGGAATTGCTGCTGCACAGGAGGGGTTCAGTGGTCACATGCTTGATTTTTTCTCCAAAAGCAGTCTCAGACTGATCACCAGTCTGAGTAGCAAACCCAAAGCAGACAAGTTAATGCAGGAATGGCAGGAACTTCACTCAGAGCCAGAGCTCAGATTTTGAAAAGCAGCAATCCCCCTGCCTCCAGGCTGTGAGGACTGTACGGCTTCACGTGCATTCTGGTTTTAACTGTACTCCTTCACAGAGGACTTTTTGCTGAGCTTAGTTCGACGGCAAACAAAAGCCAAATAAAGGATCATTGCAAAAGGTACCAAAAACCTACTACTTTCCAGGTGCCTTGTGGCTAGAACAAGAAACAGTAGCAAAAGAAACAGGAAACTTTATTCCTCACTTTCTACCCATGCAGTGAAGTACTGTAGTATTAATGTGGGAGGATGCAGAAATGTCATCCTGGAACATTTTAAGGACAGCTTAGTAAATATCTCCCAGAAACAGATTAGAAATTGCAGATCCTACATGAGGGTAGAAGAGCCTTCTTGGCCACCTGGGCAACGCTGGCTGATGTTCAGCCACTGTGGACCAGCATCCACAGGTACTTTTCTGACCAGCAGCTTTCCAGCCACTTGGCCCCCAGACTGACCCCACACTTAGTCGTGTTGAACCTCATACCATTGGCCTTGGTCCATCAATCCAGACTGCCCAGACCCCTCTGCAAATCATTCCTGCCCTCCAGCACATCAAGGCTCCCATCTAACACTTCCACCTCTCCCTGACTAGCTTTCTGCTTCATCAGCTGCGCAACTGCATCTGTTATGTGGCGCACCCAATAAGTTTTGAGACAATTACACTGCACTCTGTTGTGTTCAAGTGCATTCAGCACCCACTGCTCTGCATGACGTGACTGAGTAATCACTGGAAAGACACTTGGAAGAGTGAGGTGAGTCCATCTCGCTTTGCCTGCAAACTGGACTGGTTGTCTTGCCATAAGAACAACCAAAACTCTCTTTCAGGAACTGAATTTCAACCCTTCTTCCACCACACTCCCTCAACCCCACAACCACTGAGATAGCTGGTAGTGTAAGGAGGCATAAAAGCCTTAGTTTAACTACTGTGCCTTGCTAGCAGTAGACACAAGTGAAAAAGAATAGCTAACAGATTTTTTAACTCTATTAAGATCTCATTTTAAGATTTCACATCTCAACAGAAAAAACAGTGAGAGTGTGGCTCACACCGTATTGAGGGGACAAATGAGCTCAGACAACTCGGCAGCCAACGAGCAGAAGACGGGGAGCTACCGAGCAGGACAGCTCGATGCCAAGAGCAAGCAGGGAGCTGATGTGCCACCAGCTTCATCTGAATATTCAGGAAAGTAAGTTAAATGGTGACACCTTGTCCTGGCACATATCCTATCCTCTCCTGTAAAACAAACCCTGGCACACAGCACATGTCGTGTCACTTGCTTTTTTCCTTTTGGAGGAAGAGTGAAAAAATCCTGCACATTTGTGAGGCATCTGCACTTAAAGCCACAATAGCAGGGTATGTGGATGACTCTGGCCTTCAAAAAATAAATCCTGGGGCATATTTTCATGCAGTGCTTTGTGACCTGCCCTTGCTAGACCATGGAGTCTTAAGACTACAGTCACAAGGATTAAAGCAGAAGCATTGCGCAGACTGAAGGTATCCACCACACTAGGCAAAGATTTTTAAATTAAGATGAGTAAAACCCAGTGGTACCTGAGATGTCAAAGATTTAATAATGCTTCTAAAATTGCCTATATGAGTTTCCTGGCTGTTCATGGCATGGAAGAAATGCTTTTGAGGACCAGGGTGGTGTGTATGAATCAGCAGTTCTCTCTCTCTGACAGAGAATTTGAAGGGGAAACTGTGTAAAAGTGGGATGCATTTGGAAATCTGTGGGGTGAGGTGGGAGGCAGCAAGAGCTGATGGAGAAGTGGTTGTGCAGCCCCCAGGGAGGCTGGAAGAGGAGACAGGCTCCTTTTCAGAAACAACTATGAGGTGCAGGTCTTGGTGGCGCAAAGCAATCACTTTTTTCATGCACAGTGAGGGCTATGGGGAGGGTGGTAGCTTTAGAGGAGCTCACCCAGACCTCAGTCCCCTTTTGCCTCATCCACCACTTTCTCTTGCACATCTGGAAAGTTCTTGGCAGTGCCCTGTTGCCCCTCCTCCAGCTCACCTGGGAGATGTTGAGTCAGCAGCCACTGAAATGCCTCCCATAACCCCTCCCTATCACCCTGCGTGCCCATGCACACCCCCCAGTGCGGCTCAGCCTGCCCAGTTGGCTTCTGTGGTGGCTGGACCCTGCGCAGGACGCTCAGTCACTGGAGCCTGTCAGCTCCACAGCAGCGGCTGCCCAGCCTGTGTGGCCATTAGCAAAGTAGACTGAATTCAGGAGCAAAGAGCCTGTTTTCCAAGGAGGTTATTTGGCACTTAGCGGTTTGCCTCTCAGGTGACGATGTTGGTTATAATATCAGAGACTGTGAGTTAGCTAGCTTCAAACACAGCATTCATCTTGCAAGTTACAGATGAAACCAGAAAAGGTGATCAGAAAGAAAGGCTCCTCGAAAGTTAAAGGTCATGCCTCTATCGTGACGGAGAAGTGGGTGTTTCTCTGGTGGTAGGAAATTATTCTTCTGTGGAGTATAAATTTTGTGAAACATCATCAAACACCGGGTTCAAGCTTCCCCTAGAAATTTATCCTTCTGGCTCTTTATCCAGGCCAAATCCAGGCTGAAGGAGAGCCCATGTTAATCCATTTAGAGAGGGAAGACCACAGCAAACATCTCATGACAGCAGCTGACCTTACAAGAATGCCCCTTCACTGTGGCAGAGACTTGACATAGATCCTTGAACTTGCAAAACATCTGTCATTGTGAACAACCGCACTGGGACATGGCATGCCCAAGCCTTGTTCTCTATTTGCTCTTCAACCTGAAACCCAGTCTGTTCAGAAGAATTCAAGTGAATGTTTTGCAGTATTTATTTTCAAATATTTGAGCCGGCTTGGGGAAAGCAGGATCTTTTCATCTCCACAGTAGCCATTTCTCAATGGAAATAGAAGGGAGTTACTTTTAAGGTAAAGGAATAAATTGTTTTCAGCTGGTTAATAATGAAAAGAAATTACATTCAAGAGTTTGCATTATCAAATCCTTCTACTAAGCACAGAGAGGGAAAAGTAACAGAGCACAGCTCCAGGCCGGGACAGTGATGTAGCATTATTCCTACTCCCCCTCTGTTATAGCTCTTAAAATGATCTGCAGACCACACCTCAAGACAGCTTTAAGACAAAAGGCCTCACAGGGCCAGAGATAAGCACCATGTTTTATCACTGCAAACTCCTTTGGTTGCCTTGACTCAGACAGATGTAATCTAGACTGGAGGCCTAATGTTCATCTACCTTTTGATATCTTTCTGACTGTATAAAGGGACCACAAATGCAGCACAAGTATAATTTATATATAATATAACCTGACTTTTCATTTCCCCAGTGGACACTTGCTAACTATGAGACTCAGGCCCAGAAAGCTCCCACTAATTCATGCATTTGTTGTTTCTTCAAAGTGTAAAATGGCTGTTGTATAGCTGAAAATACCAGTGGCTGCACTGTAGCTTCATAATGGGAGACAAATAAAGCATTCAGTGTTCAGAAAATACCGCAAGGGCCTGTCTTGGTGAATCTGCTGATCACCACATCATCCATCAAGCAAAGTCTTCTCAGAGAAAAAGCATCTGTGTTTGAGACTTCTCATACATCTGAGACAGCTCAGGAGGTGACTCACACACCGTGGGATGGGGGGCTGGTGTAGAGTTCAGCTGGCCCACTTTGGTCAAAATCAGCTCTGAGAGCAGAGACATGAGTGGGAAGAAAGAAAAATGGCCCCATTGTGAGAGTCACACCCACGCTGGGGCCAAGGCAGCAGGGAGGCTACTCCACTTTCTTTGCCTCCCCCAAGAAAACCTGGGCTTCATATGTTTGGATTTCCTCCACTGAGGAGCAATCAGTGCCATTGGGCCACATGGACATCTGAGTCTGCACATCCAGGGGATCAGTGGTGGGCAAAGGCAGGCGGTGACCGCTTACACCCCACAACAGCTCTGGCGGGTGGTGCCCAGGGATCGTGGCACTTGGTGATTCAGTGTCAGTAGAGTTAGGATGTATTTGCAGTCACCTGTGCTACCTGAAGCAGGGACAAGGAGGTCCATGATGAAGGGAGACCCAAGTGGCCAGCACAGAAGGAGGGAGCCTTCTGGGGTCTGATACTGCTCCCCCTAGAGCATCCATCTCACCCTCCTTAGTCCTCTGCACCAGAAATGATCTCAATTAAGTGGTTCTTAAAGGCATGCAGGCTAACTCTGCTGTTTAACAATAGTTAGTAGCAGCACATAGACAACTTCTCTTTATCTTCTTAATCTCACATTAATCCAGGAACATGTGTTTACATTTAGGATTTCCAAGTATCATGCTTCTCATGTGTGCCTGATTCTTAATGACCTTCTGAATAATTCATTCTAAAAGCCTCTTTATTTTCTTCTCTCCAGTTTAATTAACCTCTTGGTGCAGTTAGTGGGATTTTACCATAAAAGCATAATGCATTTTGCATTAGTGTGTAACTCATGCTGGAAGAATCTAATTCCAGCCACTAAAGAGTTAGTAGCAGATTCTGACTTAATACCATTTTATTATAGATGACGAATAATAACAGATAATTTTCATTATATGCCTGAGCACTGCCTTAGGATACCAAGGAAGGAGTACTCATCCTGCCCAGCACCTGGGCACACGTCTACCACTTCACACTGAGGCAAGGGCAGTATCTTGCATTAGTTTTTGATAGAGCTCTCCCTACCCTTGCCAAAAGGCTGAAGAAGGCTCCCAAATCTGTGCTTATCGTCTGCCAGGGCTTCAGGTGCTAAATGTTATGGGTGATGCAATTACGAGGTCAGGAGGCTCTTGACTGATACATGAGTTCCCAGGTAGTGCCATTTTGAGTTCCTACCAATAGATCTCATTGACCATCCCAACCAAAGACTTGGAACTCATCAGCAGAAAAGAGCGTTTCTCCTTTGTGCTATAAGTTGGCAGTGATTATCAAGAACCGTGACCTAAATCTCCTTGTCCAAGGAGTTAGACCACTTTCTTCAATGAGAAATCTTTTTTTAGTTTGCGAATAAAAGTTGCTGTAACGTGGTAGTGGACAAGTCTTTATGAATGCCCGTTAATGAGGTATCTTATTTCCAACTTGTCTTCTGTTCCAGAGTTTCTAACTGCTCTGTGACTGCCTGCGAACTCACCTGCCTAGTTTCACAGAGTTTGGGGATATTATTCTCTCTCTTACAGAAGTTAGGAAATGGTGATACAACAGCGAACAAAAAAAAAAATTGTCTCCAGTTCTGTCATCTGGGTGGAGACACCCAGAGAATCTTTGCTTGCTCATCCCCCCATGCTACTTTACCTGAAAAGTCAGGTTTTCTGCAAAATGCCCCCTGTGTTCATACATGCTCTTAGCAGCTACAGGGGAGCTCTTGTCTGCAGCTACTTCAGGGGGAGATGACCCTCCTGATGCCATTTATCCCATCTCTGAGCAAGTTTCTGTATCTCTTTCTTGGTAGAAAGTTGTACTTGACCAAGTCATGGTTGGGTACCTTTAGCACCAATTATTTAGCAATAATTCACAGTGGACCAACTAAGCATCACTTTTGTCCTGTGATGAGGGATGACACAGGGGCACATCAGGCTATGCTGGGCCAGAACCCAGAAGATGTGCAAGAGGTCACAAGAGCAAGGATCTGTGTTTTTCCTTGGGCTTGTGACAGATAACCAACATTAGATAAATAAGCTAATGATTAAGCACCAGCTGGTTTGGTCTGGACTAATTAAGGCTGAGTCTTTAGCTGGGAAAAGTGGCATTGGATTTAAATCAGCCATGCACCGTTTCAGGAAACAGATTCTCTCATGCTGCTTTATTTTCCCCCTAACTATTGTCCGGGTTCAGATAGTCAAAACACGCAGTGGCAGTTACTCACTGTTAATTATTTGATCCTTTCTTAAGATCCTCTTCTGCAACCGCTGTGTTATGCAATAAACAGCAGCAGGTTGCCACACAGCCGGCGGGGTGTGAGGAAGCCGCCGTACCTTAGATAAGCGGCGGGGGTTGGCGGGCAGCGGCAGCGGGGCCCGGTGGGCAGGGGCGCTGGGTCGGGCTCGGGGGGCTCGGGGAGGGCAGCGCTTCCTATGCAGAAGCTGCACCAGTGCTTCGGCTTCCTGAGCATCTGCGGCTCACGGGACAGGCAGGCCCCACTGCTTTCCCAGTAAGGGCCGTTTGCTTCCTTTCCACCCAGACAAAAATATAATAAACCACCTACATTTTGCAACGGGGCTAAACTGAAACTGCCTGGTTTGGGGGGTTTCTCTTTTTCCTCTCCCCTTGTGTACACACGTGTGTATGCGCACAAATGCACTTGAAAGAGTGCAGTGTAGCGGTGATTCTCTCAGTGGTGGGATATAATTTTGAGAAGAGATGCTTCAATTCCTACACTGTTTTTCTCAGTTTGAAATCTTTTGTAGTTCTCTTTACCAGGCATTTTAGACCTTTTTTCTTTCCTCCCTGCACAACACAGCTTTAACAAGAGTGGCAGCCACTGCCTCCATGAGAGAGGCAATAACTCTACGTTATTTTGCTCCCAAGGGTTTCTGAAGACATTTGAGTGATTTGTATCCTGGCTTTTTCTGAGCATGGATGAAAAGCCAACATTTTTGGAATCTTTGATATCACAGACTGCAAAATGTCCCACATATGGACCACACAGACTGAGAAAGGGACAGAAATGGCACTCTAGTGGCTTCATTCCCTATGATTTCAGGAAGCTCAGAGAGGGGATCACAGAAGCTGAAGCTGGGCTACCTTTTGCTGCTCAGGCTCTCAGCACAGGGATCTTTTACCTTGCCTCTGGCAGTGACACCCCAGTTGGAGATAAGGAAAGTCTGACTGCTTTCTGTCAGGTGCTCATTCCTGGCACCTAAAGCCAAGTTTGCAGCTTATTTAAGGAGAAGTTGGAGGGGTAGCTCTATCTGTGAAGCCTGATGCTGCCTGCCTCGCTCCTCACAGGAGACCATGGCCAGCCCAGGCACTCCTGCTGGGAAGCACATGTTCCACGGGGCCAGCAGGCGGCATCTTCACTAGTCCCTGACACTTGTTCATCACATGAATCTGCCCCAGCCTGAATTTGTGCCTCTGAACTCCCTGCCCTTCTGAGGAGACAGGAGAGCCTAGCAGGCTGGGGGATGCTTTTAGACAAGGGCATTTGTCCAAATGTGTAATGCCAGGGTTTAGGTTGTTAGGATATCTACATGTTTAAAAGGGCATTTTATTTTAATATATTTTAATATTCACCTAAATGCTTACAGGTCCTAAGAGTTCTCCAAAGGCTTACTTAAATTTTTTTTCCATTGTACATGAAGGTGATCATACACTTCACAGAAGGGAACGTACTCATGAGAATGTTATGATGAGCTGTCTCTTGGGGTGTCTCTTAGATAATTTTTGGTAAGACATTTTCTACTAATGCACATTAGTTCAAAAAACTGGTGTCCTGTACCTGGAGTTTCAAAATTAAGAAACTATTCAAAGACTATTTGCCTCCAAGAGTTCCAGAATGGTCCCAAACAACAGTTCTCTGAGAAAAGAAACTAGAAATTTGTATTTTCAACATTTTCTTCATTTTTCAAATTTAAGGAAGTGCAAAATTTAAGGGAAAAATTCATTGACTCAAAACCATTACAAGCTGAACTAGGCGTAAGAAATAGAGATGTCTTTGATTTTTTTTTCCTCTCTAATGAAGTAAATATCATGCAGCCATAATTCAGTCTGATTGTGCTTTTGTCTTGTAATAAGATGCTATTCTTTTCCCCAACATCCTAGCATTAGAAACATATACCAAAAGTACTGCTTAAATTCCAGCCAATCTAGATTGCTTGTTGTTGTTTGTTCCAAAGCTTCTTTCTCTGTCAAGAAAGCTAGATTTCTGTATACTAGTAGATTTTGATTTTTATTATCAAAATTATTTGCACTGAATGAAAACATACAGGAAATGCAAATAGCTTGTGGGCTTTACAGATCAGTATGGAGGAAATTCAACATACAATCTGTCTGTCCAGCTGTAACTTGCTATGTGTTGAAACCTTTATATGCTAAACATATGGTATACGGTTTAAGTCTCCTCATGCTATGGAGAGCACATCTTTGAAGGCGTGACTTTAAAATGTTCCTTGCTTGGGAGACTTAACAACGTGCAGAAGAACTCTTTGAGATGATGGTCATTAGTGTTTACCAGCCAATAAACTGGGGAGGGGAACAGGCTCAAGCACTGCATTAGGATGCTTTGCATGCTGCAGGGAAAAGCCTACAGCCCAATCAGGGACCATTTTATAGAAAACCTCAAAAGCTGAGCAGAGCTGTTGTTTATGTACTGAAAGTGTGAATTTTCAAAGGAAAAAAGACACTCAGAAAGTTTCCATTGCTGAAAAGCAAATTTTCCTTGCTGACGCATGTGTGCCAGCATAAACACTGCCGTGTTGTGTATTTAGAGGTTTTCCAGACCACCTCAACATGAACCTGCTTGCTGAATTTTCTAGCTGTAAATCAGCTTTCCAAAATCTGACTACCCCATGCATCTCTTTATGGGATAGTGTTGCAATGTTACAAGAAATGTCATCTAAAGAGCATAGCGTAATCCTCCACCATAAATTATGTTAGTCAGTCTTCTGGAGAGCTGAATTGCCAAGGGCAAAACATCACCTCTCTGCGTCTGTCAAAGTGGGGTAATGATAATACTTACCTATATCACAAGGGTGCATTTAGGATTAATTACTCCTCTTCATGCCAAAGATGAATTTATCTCATGGCGTTCGGTGCTGTCACCCATTAGTGGTAATTTGTACAACTAATTATTGTGATGCCGGCCTGCCAACGTTTGCGCGCGTGCGCGCGCACACACACACACACACATACTCTATACCAACTTCCTTCTAGAAGACTTTTTGGCACTAGCACAAGTTCTGAGCAGATCTTTCCCAGCTAGGCCTCACTCATGTTTTCTTTATCTTTAAAGCAGTCTTGACAGATGAGTCCCCAAGCAGTCTGGGCTATTTGTCCACAAGGCACAAGTACTTCCTGGTGACATCTTGGGATACGCTTTCATCCATCTTTTAGAAAAGGAATTAGAGAAGGATCCAGAGACAACCTGCCCCAAACCAGGCTGTGAACCTTTCTGTTCTAGCTGGTGACATGAGGTTATGGTGTGCAGCTCAAAAAGAAGAATGTACTGCTCGGTTGTGTCAGGGCTGAGGTAACACTTGCTTCCCCAGGTCAATTGGAAAACTAATTTCCATTTCCAAAAGTCATTTACAAACTGACTAAAACTGTTAATGTTTAATGGATTCACCTCCCACAGCTTCAGCAGTAAAAATGCCATCTTTGTAAGCTTGAATGATTCATCCTGTCACAGGGTAAGCATCCAAGACAGGTGAAACAGTCTCTCTGTTGGCTGCAGAAATAAACTGGGGTGGGAGCTTGGCTAGGATGCCTAACATTCAGACAGCCAAAATTAACTGAAATTAATCCTACGTTAAGATGCTTTTGAAGATGGGAATTAGTTTGTAAAGTCATGGCAGCCTAGAACACCAAAGGTCAGTGAGCACCTCTCTTGGGCTCTTCTCCCAGCTCTGAGAATGTTCTCTCTGTATCACGTGAAGCTCTGGTGCTCAGTGGAAAATGCCTGCCCAGTTGTATATCTGAACATGTAAATACAATGTCCTGTATATAGCACAGCACACTATAGTGTTTGCACTCATTAAATCCTTTTCCACTGGAAAATTGGCTCTCTGGCTTTGGATATGCATGACACATAGGAAGGATGTCTGTAATCACATACACAAATGTCCATATCCTTCTGTTCTTCCTGCTCCCTCCTTACCGTCTCTCATGTCCAACCAAACTTCACCTTAAACTGGGAAATGACAAGCCACGAAGTATTTTCAATCAGCTAGAATTACGTCTGAGTCTTGAGTATCATAAAAGCCAGAAAAACTGCATTTACTGAAACCTTTTTCTCTGAAAATGTATTAATAATGTATGATCATACTTTGCAGATAATGCAGTAATTGCTTGCTTGATTATGTAGCCAAAATAATCATTTTCAGAGACGCTTGATTTTTGCCTGGTGACTGCATTTTGTAACATTTTCAGGGTAACAGATGCTCAGCTATTTGTTCTGGTTCAAAAAAACAGCCCTAAATTGAAAGTGAATTACTGTAAACCTTCCACAGATATCTAATTTTACTTTAAAAATACATGCAGTCTAAATAGTCTTATACTCTGGAGGGGGAAATCCACACACAAAGCCCATGTTCAAAGAACTCAGCACACTGCAATTAGCATCACACCCTTCCAAATCAGACGAAATATGCACCCAGAGAGCACCCATTCACACAGGCACAAATGCAAAAACATGTGCTGTCTTTCAAACCTGGTTTTTAAATGTTGATTCTGCTTCTATGCCCCAACGTAACAGTGTTTTATGTAAGTCTTTTGAAGTATGTGCCTATTTCTTTAAATAAATAAAGATAAATAAACAGACACATAAAGAAAAATAAATGTATATAAGTAAACAAATAACTAAATAAAAGTTAATAAATAAAAGTTGTGATCTTGGCTAGGCTCAAATGCATTTGAAAACCTGTTTGGGTGGGTAATGCTTTGGAAAGTAACAGACTGTGCAAAACCTGGCCTCCAAAATGGAGCCAATCCAAACATACATCTAGGGATACAAATGTAGTAAAAAAAAATACTAAAAGAGCAAAACCTATGAAGAAAATGAAGCTTTGAACTGAGTATTTCCACCAACTTCATAGACTCATAGAGTCAGTTAGGTTGAAAAAGACCTTCAAGACCATCCAGTGCAGCCATTAACCCAGCACTGCCAAGATCACCACTAAAGCATGTCTCTAAGTGGCACATCGAGTCTTCTTTGCCCATGATGGTAATTAGTAAGTGATCATCATCCTTTGTCTCAACCTATTAGCTTTTCCATCTTAATTTGTTGCCCTTTGTCAGTACCAATATGACCAAGGCTTCATGAAGGTCCCAGTTCACAGGTCTGTGCAGACCAGCTTTCTTACTAAGCGCATAGGTATCCTTTTGCTCTTCAAATTCAAGAGCAAAGCTCTCTGCAGAAGGAGCTTTCCCACCACTGGTGTGGTGCCAGGCAGCAAGAGCATCAAGAAGAGCATGCTGCTGGTGGGCAAAGCCCAAATAGAGAGGGCATGCACTCTCGTGCCAAGGAACAGCATGGCTAGTGTGTCACCTGGTGAAGCCGAGCCTCCCACTACAGGCATTGCTGCCCCAAGGAGGAGGCTATTTGGAAATCAGATCTCACCATGGACTGTTGATTTTTTAATTGAATTCTGAAAACTCCTGTTCTTGGTTCTGCCAGCTGCTTTTTATTAAACAATAAAGTGCTTTATTTTTCACATAGATGTGGGCACATTGTTTTCTAGTTGTCTTCTCCCTTGTTCAAGTACTTTTTCACTATGGCCAGGCCTGAGGTAGGAGGCAATTTAGTGCTTGGGAAGAGAACGGTGACCAGATGTAGCCAGCAGTGTAAATGGGCTCCCTGCTACTCAATCCCACATATCAGATCCTCATTCAGGGTGCTGCAATTAGATGAAGTAATGTCTGGAACTAAAAGAGGGAGAATGATCTTTTCTAAGGTTAATTTTGTAAATAAGACATTGAAATGAATGCAAGGCAATGTCACACTGAAGAGGAAAATAGAAGAAAGAAGTGGCCAATCTGGTTAGTGATAGACTACTTAAGATCTGTTTCCAAACAGGAACTTGCGCTGGAAAAGGAGAAGAAAACATGCCGTAAGGTACAGCTGGTCATGGCATGCAGACTAAAGATAAGAGCATCAAAAAGAGAATCTGTGCTCAGCAGGTGGAAGAGGTCAGTGCTCAGAAATGACTCTGTACATTTCACGTGGGAGGCAATGAGGAGAAGTCTCACCCCTGCTCCTGTGGGCATCTGTCCCAGCCTGGTGGCATTGTCTCCTCCTTGTGCTGCCTCTGCCCAGTCCACTGAGGACATGGGAAAGATTTCAATAAAAATGCTAAATCCTGGAAGATAAGCTTAAATAAAAGAAAAAGTTGAGGCAATCTATGTGGTCATTAACCACCTCATTTAAGGGGTAATTTTGCAGTCATTATCTATCTGATTTTGAATCTTAGAATACAATTAATATGGTTATAAAATGTTCCTTGAATGATCTGCCTCCAGCCACAGCCACAGGTCACTGTTCCCTCAACAACAGGCAAATGCAGATGAGGAGCAAACCACGGGGCAAGAGCTATGACACTTCTTCATTTCATCTGGTTCTTCATACCATGCAGCACAAAATCCTACCTGCTCAAGCACCAGACACTGGTTTGTGTGGTGCCTGAGCATGAACTGAAACCTTCTTTAAACAAAACACAGTGGGAACTACCTCTGTTTCAATAAGGCCCTTAATGGAATGGCACAAGCATCAGTATTAGACCTGGGCTTGTTTAGTATATTTCATTATTCATGATGTAGAATTTTACAAAGGAGTAAATTAATTACAGCTGAAGAACAAACAAAACTGGAAGGTACATACTATGTTGCTGCCAGTAGTTAAACTATTTCTCTGGCAGGAGGATTTTTTTCCTTCCAGCCAAAATTAGCCATGCAGTTACCCCAAACTTCTCTATCTCCCTGTCCTGGGAGCAACTCCTCCAGGCAGTAGAGCTGAGTGCCATCAACCCTGTGGAATGCCTCCCAAGGGAGCTGTATGTCTGACGGTGGTGCCTGTGCCAGACTGTTTCAGGAGCTTGTTCAGATTGCGTGGACAAAATAGCATAGAATCCATGCCTTCCATACATTTAGCCTGTCTACTTTTATCCTTTCTATATACTTCTTCCCACACACTTCTGTGGCAGGCACGGAGAAGAGCATCTGCGCAAGGACCACAGGTGGGTGCTGGAAAGCGCTGGTAAGGACGTAATGAAGAAGATGCTTTGGCAGGAGCTATCCTAGTCACAGTGAGTATCCTCAGAAGCAAACAGTTAGTTTAGCAAGTTGCATCTGCAGGCACTTGGTAAAGTAGTTTCCTTGACAGACTTCTCAGAAATAATCACATCTTTTTTCATGACAAAAGGCCTCTTGACAGCAAGACTAAAAATGCTGCACAAAGGATAGGTGATAGAATAATGCAAATTCTAAAGTATTTCTTCTTCTTGAAAAGTCTCCATGGTTAGTCTGTCATGCATAGTCATGTCATAATATGCATAATATGCATAAGTCATAATGCATAGACGTAGAGCTGGCTGTCACAGCAGCCCTCTACAGCCCACTTTCTACACTTGGGGTAAAATGCTAACATCTATTTCCAAAGAATTATATCAAGTCTGTCTGCTTGGAAGTGATAGACTTCCTGAAGCTGCACGGATGTTCAGGAATGGTCTTTTCAAGTTCAGCATACACTTAGGAGAGAGGTTTTGGACATTATTAGACAAAATTAACCGTATTCATATGGTGTTTATAAAATACACTTGGTTGTTATTTCCCATTGCAGCAGATGGTACCCAAAATAAGAAATGACCTGGAACTTCATTACCAACTGCATCAAGTCTGCACAACACTGCTCAGGAAAGTAGGAAAATATTTGACTCATTTTCTTTTGAAGAAGGCTTTTCTTACTTTCGGGCTCTTAAAAAGAAATTTAGTGGAAGAGATTCATCACAAATGTTCACCATGACACTGGGCAGGATGGAAAATTAGAAGAAATGTCCAGCCTTGTGGTGCAGGGTACCAAATATTGGTCACTGCTTTGGGTTAAGAAGATACATCCCCACCAGGAGGCAGCTATTCCCGAGGTGCAGGTGATGGGCAACTTGTTTCGAACCTCCCCCGAAGCAGCTGATGGGACTGTTGTCCAAGACTGCAACGCTAAATACTAGAAATCTTTTTCCAGGGAAACAGCTGAAGTCTCTGTAGATGATCAGCTTTGAGGCTGCATCTCCCCGTGTTTGGGATTTTTGTTGGGTGTCTGACACCACATTCTCAGTATGGCTCTTAAAACTCAGCCTTATTGCAGGGCTCCTTCCCTCCTGCAAACTGCTGCTATGCTGCCTTCCCCTTTCATGAGAGTTTGCAAAAAGCCTGTCCTGGCCTCTCCACTGAAGGAATGACCTCCAGCTACACTGGATTTCACAGCAGGTACAACTGCCCCCTAAGAGGTGGAGCCCAGCCCAACCAGTCAGCTCTGACATCACAAAGTTTGGCTTTCCTGCCTCCTCTCCTTCCCACTTCTTGATGCATTGAGCAATTCCATATTTTGATATGAATTTGAACCTAGAAAAATATGTGCTAGTGTGCAATTCATGTTTAATCTGCCATCAGAAGAATTACTCTTTTTAATTTAAAATAACCATTTACTGGATGGTTGAGCTCTTTGGTTTTTACTGGAGGAAGAGACATCCCAGAGGATAATAATGCTTCAGTGTAGGAAAGCTCATTTTAGCCTGTTTTTTAAAACTTCTACTGAGCCCTAGAGGCTGCTTTTTTTTCATGGAGGAGAAACAAAACAGCTTTTGTTCAAGTTCCTTGTGCAAAGGAGCAGATACATTTCCTTCTCCAGCTGATATGCTGCAGATCAGCTTTAACCATATTTGCAGGTATTGCTGCGGTTAGGCTTGTGTGTAACCACAGATGACAATTCGGGTGCCAAACAATCTAGATAGCTCATCATATGACTGTAACGATCTCATAGCACAGCACAAGTGGGGTCCATGGTTCTCTGTGCCATCTTTGCTCTAGAACTGGCTGCACAGAAGTATAAAACGACAACTTTTTTGTATCTGTTCTTGCACTGGAAGGAGGAGGCTTGGGTGGGCAGGCAAGGTGTGCAGATACTTCTCCACAGTTCTAATTTGTGCACATCCATGGGCTGGGCGTAAATCAGGCTCTGCTTCAGAGAGGCTTTTGATATCAGAAGAAAAAATCTTGAAAGCATGATGAATCTGCACGCGCTCTCTGGGCTGGCGACACCCAGCCACGTGTGTTGCTCTACAAGACTTGTGGGCATCAGGCCAGAAAACATCCTTGGTGATTTTATTTCTGAAAATATTTCTCTTGTCGTATAAGTGGCTCCATGGACTGTCCAGTTACTAGATGGTAAATGAAGCATTGAAATTCTTACTTTCCAACTGGTTAACAGATACTTTCTTGATCATTTGTAACTACATTAGTAATGATCCTGTACTGTACAACGCAAAATACTTTGACCTTCTACCAACACCCCCATTTTTCTCTCTCTACCTCTGAACTAAGGGCAAAGTGTAACGAAGCAGGTACGTTTTCAGTCTGAATTATTTTACTGCCATGAAAAACATGACAAAACATGGTTCTTCTTCAGCTCTCCCTTCCCTCCCCTCCTTCCATTCAGGAAGAAGGAGAAATGCTCTTTGCTTCGAACAAATGACAAGAGCAGGTCCAAACCACTGTCACATGGTCATTCATGCAAGCACTGCTCGGGGCAGAGCTGAGAGCACCACTCAGATCCCAAGGAGGTAGATCCATCTACTACTTGTGATTGGAAAAGTGCTGGGGTGGTGATCGGCACACATGACCATCACATGGCCTCAGGATCCTACGTCATTGCAACAATAGCTTACAAAGATGATTAAAAGGGGATTTGTTCCTGAGGCCGTTCAAAGAAGGGCCAGAGGTGCTTGGGTCAAACAGTGCATTTGCCTGCAGGACAGTGCTTGCTGCAGCTACAGCCCTACACCAACACACACATCCCAAAGAGGGAGCTGAGCCTCCTCCTGCTAGAGAGAGGCCTTGAGCAGTTTGCCTAAAAACAGGATATTCTCCAGTATTGTACTCCTTCACAGAAAAATCAAAAATGTTGAACCCAGCAAGAGCTGAGGGTGGCAAGGAAACTTTATAAAGCAGAAATAAAAAAACCAAAGAAAGATGAAAGATCCTAAAATATATTTTTTTCATTCCAGCTCTTTGGGGCAGAGGCTGTAAAGAAGCAGGTAATGTGCTTCCTGCTGGGATTAAACAACAGAGTAACAGAGGCTACCTGGGAAGCAAATCCTCTGGGTTAACTCCTCTCAGTGCTAGAGAAATTCCTGTCCCCTGTCAAAGTGCTGGTGGCTTCTTTGCAAGGCACAAAGGAGAAACAGTGTAGCGGTTCTCCTTGACCCTAGAAGTGCCACATGTGGCTCCACAGTGAAGCTGGCTGGTGAGCACTGGTGGGGATGCTCATCCCCATGGTGGAATTCCACTGCTCTTGCTGCCTTGGTCCTGCCGGTGCCTCCCACAAGGAACCACACAGCAGAGTGCAGGCAGTGTAATGCTACTTGCAGTCAGTGAAGGAATCTCGAAAGTGGGTTTTTTTGATAAAAAAAGATTGTTTTGTTTTGTTCTTCCACTCAAGTGGCCAAAATCAGCTTGGTTCTTTTTCCTGCAACCTCACATGTGAAACTCAAAACAACTGCTGCCATTCAATGGGGTCTGAGAACTGCTAGGAAATCTTTCAGGAGCTGACAGTCGATGGCTGGGCAGGATGCAGCAAGGCACTGGTCAGCCATGTCCTCTGGCTCCTGCTGGATCTACCTCCCTGTAACCCAGGGCTCTACTTCTGAATGGCAACTCCCTGCTACCAGGCTCAGGTGTTCCCTGGTAATGCCCCAGGCCTCTGAAGCCTCCAGCAGCTGAACAGGGAATTTCTGAAAAGTAATTATAGTCCTTGTGTTCTGTTAATTTCCTGGGGAGGGAGGGGTTACCAGTACTGCTCATATTTTTATTTTTTCTCTATGCCCCAAAATGCTAGAACTTCTAAAAGAAAAAAATAAGACTTCAAAATTTAGGTAACTACTTGTAGTGAAGCTATTTGATTTTATCCTACGTAATTTATTTCATCGATATAGTTCAAAGGATGCTGACAAACATCCTCTACAAACATTTATTTCTATTATTAAAATAAAAGGTATTGTAAAATACACTTAATTCCCCACCACTACCCTTTTTTGTGTCAGTTTTCTCAGATTGAACAGCTAAAATGTATTACACCAGTTTCACCCTCTTCTCTCAAAAGAGAACTTTTGCAAACACCAGGATTAGAGAGGGCACCTTTACAGGCCTGACTTATGAAGGGATAAAGACAGTATTTCTTCCTCTGCTGCAGCCAGGCTTGCCCATGTGCTGGTATCCAGCCCAAGAGGCTTGTCGGGCTTCTGGTCCTCTTAGCAATGCAACAACTCCTGGCTGTCCTCAGCAGGGGCTGTGCTTTTGGTGCAGCATTTGCCACTTTTGAGCTGTTGTTTCTTGTCCAAGTCCTTCCCTGAGTCCTTCGGTTCAGAGACATCCTATCGACCAGAATGACTTAAAACCCAAAATACGTTACACAAGAACGTGAGAAATTTCAAATAGTGCTAATTTCTGGAAGCAACTAGCTGATGTTTAGTCCCAGCAAAAGAAGAAAAACGCAAACAGCTTTTGAATGAAAAATGGCTGAAGGGGAAAATATAAATATGCTTTCATCTCATAAATAAGTTTGAATTGGCTTTGCTATTTTAACTCAAAAGAGAAAATGCCAAAACCAGCATCTGTGAGGTTGCAATTGCCCTTTTCTAATGTACTGCTGTGAGGAACTGATTTAATTTTAAAATATTAATGCTTCAACATTGTTTAGTTTTATTTCTTGAACTGTGGGTTATAAGTCTGGTATTTGATATCGAATGGAAAAGCACCAGAAGGACACACGCCTTGGCAGTAACAGCATGTGCAGCACAAGCACAGAAGGGCTCTGTTGCTGGGTAACCCCCCCGGAGGGGAGGAGAGGAGCTCTCTCTCTAAGCGGGCACCCTTTAGGCCATAGAGGGTTCTGATGGCCACACCAGCTCCATACACAACCACACATTAAGAGCAAGGCCCCCTGCCCAGTAGTGGTGCTTGGACCAGTCAAAAATACGTGTAGTATAATTCACAGAAGTGCAGACAGCCACTGGCACTCCTACGTCTCAAAAACATACAAATTTTGCACTTTGTGCAGCTAGAGAAAGTCCTGGGGGTAACTTGTGCTACACACTGATGTTTCCTGGTCTGTAAGGGAAGCCACATGTTGTGCCTGCCTGTGTGGGGACCTGATGGCTGGATAATGCTAAGTGTGCCACGCAAAGCCCAGATCTGAGGTTGCTGACAGCGCTTAGTGGGGAGTGCACACTCAGAGGCCAGCGGGCCCTTTGGGGGATACTAGTTTCTGCTGCCTGTCACAACCTAGCTAAAATGATTTCTAGGGCACAGACAGAAAAATCAAGTGACTGGACCTACTCCTGCTAGTAAATAATCTCTGCTGCCTGGCTGGCAACTGACAGATAACGATCCTCACCAAGAAGAGTGAATGATAATCAATTTAAGAAATATAGACAATCTTTCAGGAAACATAGCTTCAGAGCAATTTCTGGACAGAAAATTACTAATTACAGCATAATCTTCTAAGAAATTAGTGCACATGAAACATGGCAATTGAAGGTCATCTTCAGAGTAGATTATCACATTTTTGTTACAACTTAGGTTCTAAACCAGAAGCTAAAAAGTCTATGCAACTGTTCCTTCTCCTCTATTGAGACTCATACCTCCCTACAGGACAAGAAGGAAGTTTCTTAATCTATGTACAGGAAGAGGGAAACATTTCACTCTTGGTTTCAGCCTACAGCACACTAGAATTAAGGATGCCGTTGTCCAACTTCTCCAGTGATCACTGTGAACAGTTTGGTCCAGGGTGTAAATGGTCATTGCCTGGTGACTTGGCCCAGGAACATTATATCTCCATTTGCTTTCACAAAGACCTATGTAGAGATGTGAAGAAGAACCAGAAACAAAAAAATCTGGTGGTGGTGATGCATATGATACTGATCACTAACTCCATGTATACCCTAGGGTTTCCACAATCTTTCCTCTTCTCTCCCAGAACCTACAAGTATTTTCTTTCTTAGCTAGTGAAGGGAACGGAGGACAAGTCACTCTCTAATGTTCAGCATAAGGGTGGGGATGGGGACGGGGTGGGGAGGTGTTTCTTTTCTACTTCTGGCCAAGTGCATTTTACAGCTGAGACTGTCCAAAGTTTCCTTGGCTGACTGCAAAATCACAGAAGGGTTGGGGCTGGAAGGCAGGTCATCTGGCCCAACTCCCCTGCTTAAGGAGGGACACCTAAAGTCCATTGCCCAGGACCATGTCCACATGGTTTTTGATTATCTCCAAGCACAGAGACCCCATAACCTCTGGGACAATCTGTGCCAGTGCTTAGTCACCCTTACAGTAAAAAAAGGTGTTTCCTGATGTTGAGGGAAACTTACATTTGCCATTTGTGCCCAGTGCCTCTGGTCCTGTCACTGGGCACCACTGTGAAGAGCCCGAACCATGGTCCATGATGATCCATGGTCCCGATGGACCATGCTGACAACATGGTGCTGGTTGCTCTTTATATCTGGGTACAATAATGCCTTGAAAGGCACTTAAAATACATATTAAATGTCAATATGTGCTTTTCCATGTAAGCTATTGCTTAGAACTGGCACAATAAAATAATTCAGAGGGAAATGGGCTGTTTGACCATGAGCAGGAATGGAAGTGGTAATCACTGCAAGCCTTGTAATAAGAAAATAGGAGCAAGATTTTTCCAGAAAGCAGAGATGCAATATCCTAGGGTGCTTCAGAACGGGAAACATTTCAGGAAAATAAAATTAATGATGTGCTAACCAAATAAATACATAAAATACCTCCTTTGGCTACGTTAAATGAGAATTCACAAATTATTTGTACAATTCAGCTGCGGGAATCCCTCAGTATGAACTCTACTCTGCTTGAATGTGGGGGTGGACAAGACAGGAAAAAAATGGTTCCAAATCTTGATATCTTCTGAAGCATTATTAAAAACAGTGACAATGTCAATTGTAACAAAGCTTTTACCTCATGGCTCCTGACAAAACTAGGTTATAATTTCCTTAATTAGTTTTAACAAGCAGAGTGAAGACCTGTGTGGAAGAAAAAAAAAAAAAACAAAAAAGCCCCAAAGCTGTTTTACAAAGGAAGCTGAAGGAGGGGAGTTTTTCAAGGTGGTCTGCTAAAGAACAGAAACATTTAAGGACCAAAACAGTTGAGGTCTGTCTCTCCTATCAGTTAGGAGGGGTTTTATGAGGGTAATTCTAGAGACCGGTACTTATAGGCTGTGTACCTACTATTAAACCATGTACCAACCACACAAACCTGTGCAGCACAGGAACAAGTGTGAGCAGGGGAGTCACAGATTTCAAACCTGGATTAACTAAATCAGAGGGTCTCCCACTAAGACACAGAGTATCTGTGGCAAGGGAAGCTTTCCCCTCCCACCATAGCAGCC
Organism: Edolisoma coerulescens; assembly: GCA_013397115.1. Lineage (NCBI taxonomy): Eukaryota > Metazoa > Chordata > Aves > Passeriformes > Campephagidae > Edolisoma > Edolisoma coerulescens. The sequence goes on from VWZW01001322.1 coordinate 634,516, forward strand.
CCAGGTATCTCCTGCTGCCTCCCAGCAGTGCCATGCTCGGCCAGTCCAGCATGAGCTCTCGTGACAGCCTGCAAGAGGGGACATGAGCATGTGCATTTGTTTAAGGAAGGGGGAATATTCAGCATCACTGCAGCCTTTGAGTGGCTCCAAGTGCCTCTGCAGCCATACCCTAAGCAACACCAAGATACCTTCCTTTTAAATACTATTCATGACATGTAGACTGCACCAACAGTCTACAAGATCAACTGCAATTTTCTTCCAGAACAAAGCTGCATCAAAATTTTCAAGTATTTGTCCCACATATTCACAGATAAAGAACTTACACAGCAAATAAAAAATTTTTGGCATGTATTTGCAGAAGTGTTTCAGAATGCCAGACTTGACCTGTGTGTGGTCAGACACTGAGATTTTGCTTCAACCCAAGAATTTATTAAGACTTACATGAAAATATTCCGTCTTAACATAATACACATTGGTAGCATTTGAATACATATTTACAGATTTATTTGAACTTTTCTTAACTGCAATTCTACAACTGAGCAACATATCCATAAGTGTTTCATAAACTTTCAAACACTTACATATTTATACATATAGTTTTTGCATATATATATATAAAAAAATATTTTTGAGACTCAAGGACTGAGAATAGTCAAAAGGACATTATTGCTACATTTCCATATTTACAAAAACAATGCATAAACCCATTCAAAACACCAAGCCATTGCAAAATAAGTTTCAAACCCCCCCCAAATTATAAAAATATAAATTTCAAGAACGAAAAAACCCAAACCTCTTTCAGCTAAGTGTCTGTAAAGTACCGAGACATCTATAACAACTAGTTTGTCTACAGTTGCTCCGAAAGCCAACACGTTACAAAAGAGCTTTTATAGCATTAAACTGAAAATGCTCAACAACTAGTAGGCATAAGAGTGCATCCAAACAAATGGCTAACTTTGGAAAGGTGCAACAGCCTAAGTAAGTTCAGTGCAAATGGCTAATTTTTTATTCAACTCTGAAAGAAATATTCCTGTAACAATAAACCAAATGCACAGTCATAGAAGGAGCGCGGTATTCAATGTAACCCAAAATATACTACCAGTGTGTGTATTTACAATTACCTTGTATTTGGGCAGTTAGTCACACATTCGAATTGCATGTAAACTCAACCAAAATCCTGGTAAAGTAAAAGTTACAGAGTGCTTAAGTGCATTGTAAATAAATAGGTACTCAAGTAGTACTCTGCCTCTGAGAAATGCTTCTCTCAATGCCTTTACTTATTTCTAGGGGTCAGAAACAAAGGAAGAAAAGAACCAGTAGTGTTCCTGGTGAGAAGAAATGGGGTTAGAAAACAATTTTAAGCACAGTCCTGGGCTCAAGAGATGCTGACCCCAGAGCTTCATGTCTGTCAAAGAAGACTGAAAGGATTCTTTCTTTTATGCCATTTATAAATGTGGCACTTCCCAGTTAGACTCTTCTTCATTATCATCTCTGGACTACCAAAGAAAAAACTTGGGGTGGAGGAAAATAGCCCTTTCCAACCAGCACTATCCAAGACTGCCTGTGGGAAAGATTCACCTGGGTAGAACAAGATAAGGAAAGGGCCCCCAGGAGAGCATTTCTTGCCTCTGCTCTCACTTAGATAAGATGACTCGTTAAACAGCCTCTTCTCCAGACACACAGTTTACTGGAAGCAGCCTTCCTCCTCTTTTTTGACCAATTTGGCAGGGCCCACCTACCTTTGGTGAACACCTTTAGATGTAACTATTAGCAAAACAAATGTCGAAGTCTTTGGGCACCCAAGGCAGCAGGGCATGGGAGCAGTTTAGGCTCCACGGTGGAGTGAGACCCAGCAACGGGCAGCTTCATCCCGGCAGGGAATGCACCGGTGGGAAGTAGTGCATATATCCATGGAAACTGTGGAACTGGTCTGCAAGGGTGACAGTGCAGGTGGAAAATAAAAATGAAAGCACATGCTCTTCCTCCCTTCTTCTCTGGTTTAAACCCCAGAGCTCCCAGGAGGGTTTCCAGATGTCCAGACCAATTTTGGAAGGGTCTTGGTTCCTTCACCTCTTTTTCCCAGGTACATACAGCACCCTCACTGGTCTCCAACCTATGATACCTGCCTAGGAAATCTTCTCAGGCTTGGCTGGATGTGGAAAGGGGTTCACAAAACCATTAACTTAATATTTGTTTATTTCTTAAATTCAGAAAAACAGGATTAACTAGAAAATGACTGTATGCATTCCAGGCACAGATCCAGAGAAGAATCACTGCAGATTTGGTTTGATCTATAGTCATCTAATTCGACACCCTGGCTTAGGATTTCTTTTGTTGGTTGTTTTCTTTTCCTTCATATCTGGCTCTCTACTGCAAACACACACAATATAGCGAAATATATACAGCTTCAATTAACACTGCAATGATGCCTGTAACCGTGCTCAGCAGATAAGGTTTATGTGTAACAGTGCATGGTAAAGGACAGTATTACAACAACGTTTCAGCTACACAGCGGTAGTAGTGAGTAAAAGAAAGAGAAATTATTGAAATCGTCCCTCTCTCAGCCCCTGCACAATACAAACAGCTAACACATCTGATTTCCTCTTCTTCACATGCCACTCAAACATCTTCTCGTACCAGGAGAGGCTGAGTAGATGAAGCACTGCTGCCCACCGAGTTAATCCTCACTGAGTGATCTGGAGCATTTCCTTGACTGGAAGGTGGGGTTGAGAAGTTGGCATAAACCTGCAGAAGCCAAAGACTGGTGTCAATACTCTGCAGACTGCTCCCTTCACACGTTCTTGGAGAGCATTCCTTTCTTAGCCTTTTCCCACTGTGTACTACACACTGCCGTGGAAGGGCTCCAGCTCAGGCGCTTCTTCGCAAATCAAAACAGTTTCAAAAGGTCTTGGGCTTAACTGCTATTTTAAAGAATCAAGAAGGTCCACCTCAGTTACTAAAAACATTGTAGCTTCCAATTGCATGCCAAATTTCAGCTAAGCTCAAAAAAAAAAATAGTTCCGATTATTACTAAGCTCCCCTAGAAACCTCACTAGTATTTCATCCTTAAGATTCTTGCTTTTGTTTTATAGTAATGCCTGCACCTGCCAAAAATACGCTACAGGATGCAATCGAACACCAGCAGCTTTCAGCTTCCTCTTTTCTCAAATTGTCAGGAAGCCATGTACTCTCTGCCCAAGGCATCCAGAAGGTAAAAGGAAGCTTTATTTTTAAACCAGGTTTTAAATGTACTTCTGCAAACCCTAGTAACACACAAAGTTATGGAGAGAGAAAATCCAAGTTGAGGATGTGCCTCCAGTTTTTCTTTGGACTGTTTTGTCCAGTTACCTGCTCAGAATAAGCTTTCACTAGGGAATGGTTGAAAAAGCAGCAAATACAATTTGTCACAACATACCTCCAAGGTTATTTAAAGGGTATTAGGGGAAGCGAGTGAGAAGATACAGAAGAGCACTAAAGGCTTCACCCCTTCATCCAACAGCTTTCCTAATAAAAACTAATTGTATTTTATTTCTGAGATGTTTCCCAGATTAACAGACTTTTTCATAGTTACGGATAAGATGAATTTATGCAGTACCATTGCATTTGGTAACATCAAAATTGTTGTGACAGGTCTATTGTGAGTGAGAAACATCAATAATGCAAAGAATCTCCTCCAGCTAGTGAATTTTGGGTATGGGCTTAGATAGCTACTGCCTAATGGAATGGCCCAAACTTCATTCCTACTACCCAGACTGATGCTGCAAAGCTGCATAAATAATACTAGAAATGATGTGTCTGGGCTCTTTGCTTCTCACAGCTCTAGTATAACATCTTGCTTGATACTGCTTAATCCATAACTTACCCGGGGGGCATTATCTGAAAGCTGCTGCTCTATCATCTGTACGATTTGTTTAAATGTGGGTCTCTGTAAAGGATCAGCATCCCAGCAACTCTTCATTATGTCATACCTGTAAAGATACCAAAATTAAGTACTGCTCAGGAAGAAATCCTTAGAGTTCTTATCTCTCCTGCATTATTATTTGAAACAAAATTGTCCCATCTTCTTTAAATTACTATAAGAACGGGAATGTTTTGTTGATCTGTGTTTGTGACAACAGAGAACTCAGTACTAATGGGAGGCTATGGACACAGTTTTCTTTGACAGCTTGTTAAATGCCAATCCATTTACAAAATAGTGAGTTAGGAATGTCTCATAAAGAAGATCCGTAGCCAGTCCTCTTGCTGTCAGGAAGTGCAGCACAAATGCAGATGCTGTACAGTCTGGTGATACATCTCACTGACTTCTTTATCTGAAGTAAAAGTGTTTAATTATGTTCTGTGATCTGTCAATAATTTATCGACAGAGAGCAGGTGCCATGACAGAGTGATCAGATGGCACAAGGCATGAGCGTATTTCATTGCTTGTAACAACACAGGCGTGGATTCTGCTAGTTAGAGTACATGAATTATTTAAAACATGAAAAGAACTTTAAAAAATTACAACGGGGCAGTGCAATGAGCCTTAGTGCAAGAACAGAAGCTCCCCTTCCTTCACATCTTTACTGCTGTTTGGATGATTAGAGGTGCTGATTGCTCACTTACATTTCAGGTGGTGCACACTCAGGGCTGAACATCCTGTATCCCTCTTTGATCATTTTATAGAACTTGGAGTCCACAGGTATCCCTGGATAGGGGCTGCTTCCTGTTAAGAGAGTAGGTGAGCAATATGATTTCTGCTTCTACAGTAAACCCCAAAATGAAACAGATAAGAAGCAGAGATCTTGAAGGAGCTTACCTAAGGAAAAGAGCTCCCAAAGCAGTATCCCGTAAGACCAGACGTCACTCTCAAAGGTGTAGACGCAATTGAAAATACTTTCAGGTGCCATCCACTTCACAGGAAGACGAGCCTTTCCAGGGAAGAGGGAATAAATAAAGACAATGGACATAAGGCATACAGAATTGACAAGGTAAAATTAACTTTTTCTGGTTTTTATGTGCATTAAATACTTTTAAAATCAAGAAGTAGAAGTATCCAACCAAAAATGAAACTTCCGGGATTTTAGAGTCTCCCAGTGCTGCATCACTAGTGATCCATCTTTCTGTGGGTCTACCAAGCTAATACAGTTCCTTGCACTCTGATTTTCTGGACACTGTTTGATTCCTTTTGTCAAGTTAATAAAGGATATCAGGATGTCAGAAGAAAATAATGTAAGTGACCATGGCATGGTTCCTTAAGCAAGTAAGCAAGTCTGCTTTGGTGGACCTGCTGGCACAGGCACACAAATGAGATTCACATAGCCAAAATGCTTCAAGGCTTTAATCAACAGTCAATACATCTGCATTAGCTCCTCAGTCTATCAGTAGAAAAATTTAAATTAAAATAAAAATAACATATATTAATATATACATTTTGAGTGGAAGTGTTGATCTGCTGGAGGGTAGGAAGGCTCTGCAGAGGTAGCTGGACAAACTGGATTGATGAGCCAAGCCAGCTGTATGAGGTTCAATAAGGCCAAGTGGTGGATCCTGCACTTCGGTCACAACAAGCCCCTGCAGTGCTACAGGCTGAAGGAAGAGTGGCTGGAAAGCTGCCCAGCAGAAAAGGACCTGGGAGTGCTGGTGACATGCTGGGAGAGCAGCTAAACATGAGCCAGCTGTGGCCAGGTGGCCAAGAAGGCCGATGGCATCCTGGCCTGTATGAACAATAGTGTGGCCAGCAGGACAACGGGTGTGATTGTCCCCCTGTACTCAGCAGTGGTGAGGCTGCACCTCAGATCCTGTGTTCGGTTCTGGGCCCCTCACTACAACACAGACATTCAGGTGCCTGGAGTGTTTCCAAAGAAGGGCAATGAAGGTAGTGAAGAGTCTGGAACATAAAGCCCAACAGGGAGCAGCTGAGGGAGCTGGGGTTGTTTATCCCAAAGAAACAGAGGCTGGGGGGGACCTTAGTGCTCTCTGCAACTACCCAAAAGGAGGCTGTAGCAAGGCGGGGATCTGTCTCTTCTCCCACGTAACAAGTGACAGGACCACAGAAAATGGCCTTGAATTGTGCCAGGGGAGGTTTGGATTAAAGAAACAGAGGCTGGGGGGGACCTTAGTGCTCTCTGCAACTACCCAAAAGGAGGCTGTAGCAAGGCGGGGATCTGTCTCTTCTCCCACGTAACAAGTGACAGGACCACAGAAAATGGCCTTGAATTGTGCCAGGGGAGGTTTGGATTGGATATTAGGAAAAATTCTTCACCAAAAGGGCTGTCAAGCATTGGAACAGACTGCCTGGGAAGTGATGGAGTCACCATCCCTGGACATATTTAAAAGACATGGAGATGTGGGGCTTAGAGACATGGTTTAGTGGACTTGGTGGTGCTGGGCTAGCAACTGGAGGGAATGATCTCAAAGGTCTTTTACCACCTGAACAATTCTATGATTCTTTGATTTTTCATAAGTTTGTATGGGAATAGACACATCCCTCGTGAATGCTAACTGGAGCAGAAGAAAGGACACAGAAAGCCTTTGCATTTGCTTCCACCTTCCTCTCCCTGGTTTGCCCTTTCCTTGTCTGACTGTAGGAGCTGGTCAGGCCTCTGTCCTAAACATCTGTCCTGCTTTGGAAGAAACCAGACCTCCTTCTTTCAATGATCAGAGGGCTTGAACACATCTCATACGAAGAAAGTTTGAGAAAGCTGGGGTTGTTCAGTCTGGAGAAGAGATGGTTCCAGGGAGACCTCATTGCGGCCTTTCAATATATAAAAAAGACTTATAAGAAAGATGGAGAGAGACTTTTTACTGGGGCCTCTGATGACTGAACAAAGAGCAGTGGTTTTAAACTGAAAGGGCACAGATAAAAATTAGAAATAAGGAAAAAGAAATTATGTTGAGGATGGTGAGACACTGGAACAGGTAGCCCAGAGAGGTGGTGGAAACTTCATCTAGGCAACATTTCCAACACTGGAGATGTTCAAGTTCAGGTTGGATGGTGCTCTAAGCAACCTGATCTAGTGAAAGATGTCCTTGCCCATGGCAGGGGGGTTGGACTAGATGATCTTAGAAGGTCCCTTCCGACCCAAACCATTCTATGAATCTGTGATTCTGTGAAATCAGGAAACTTAAAGGATAGCCTAGACAATAAAACTCAACTGCACACTTCCCTCCTAAGCTGCTGGTCTGAACTTCCTACTCCCAGGAGCTACTGTTTTCAGGCAGCTCTTGACCTGACCCTGTGCCTGCAAGTAGCTTGGTTACACTAAATGCTACTCAGTATTCTGTCATAGCAGCCATTCATGAATTATTTCAGCTCCTATTGCTCCCTAACCTCAACTTCTAGGCAACCAGTGGCTGGTAGCGACATTGTTTTGAAGAAAACCAATAAACCTGTCTGTCCCACAGCCTAAAATAAGGATGCTGTAAGTACCTGAGACATCAAGGCCTGCTGGGTGACAGCACAGCAGCAGAGATACCTGAGGTACTATGGATTGACTGAAGTTAACTGAGTGGCAAACCCCTTTGGTGAGAGATGCTCAGATGTGGGATTTTCTCTCTTTATCAGCTTGCCAAAGCCAGGAGAGGTAAGCTTCAGTTCATGTGTTGTCAAGTCCCTAAGTAATGACCAGCCCCTGATCATTAAGATCATGGAGCCCTCAGCTGAACTGGGGATGAGGGCTGCCTTGCTGAACATGGATCTTCTCCTTTGAAAAACAGTGCCAGTGAAAGCATATGTACTCTGAAGGCAGCAGCTGGCTGCACCTATCTGACACAGACTTAAAACAGTAAGCCAGGCAGCATAAATCAGATTGAGATGCAAAATACCTATAGTTCATACACATTTCTCCAGCTTAACCACAGAGAAGCTCGATTTTCTTTTGTAGTAGGGCTCTTTTTACTGCACTGGCACTTTAAAGGGGACTCAAGTGCTGCCAAGGTAATCTGCATCACTTCAAAGCGCCTTTGTATCCCTCCAGAGGGTTAATAGGTACCCGTGAGATTTGTACTCTTCTACATGGGAGGTTTTAAACTTTTCTCATCAAAATATAGTGTCTTGTTCCAACCCTGTTACAGGGTTTGAACTATAGCTGCAAGCTAAAGCTGTGTTTGTCACACATACATAGGATCTCTATCTGGAATCAGAGAAAACCAAGGTGGTTTTGCCTCCCATTGATGCTCTAATCAGTAAATTCACACTTCAGAACTCAGTTTTCATTGTCTGAGTGATCCCTCACAGAAAAGGATAAGCTGCAAACCCCTGATTGTTTAGATATTTTTAAAACAAACTATTTCAATAATGGACAAATAGTGCAACGCCGAGGGAAAAGGTTTCCAAATAATTCCAATATTTAGGACTGGGATACCAGAGTATTTCCATGACAAAACTAGCAATTACTTACAGAGCTGTAACTTTGAGTACATTCAGGTACAATAAGAAGACTGGACATTATATTGGTGCAGCAAAAGCTTCTCTTCCACTACAACATACATTCAGATATGAGCACATATTTTCCAGTATAACAAACATATACCAAGGATTTTGTCAGCACACACATCTGTGTCAGAAATTTCCCCTCCTAGCCAACACGGATATATACCAGAATTGGAAAATCCAGATTTCCATCTAACTAAGAAAGACTTTTCTTTGCACATTAAGACAACAGGAACTCCCTTAACTTAAAACAAGTGTATAAAGTATCATGTATACTTACATTTCCTTTGACCACGTAATTTGAGTCATTCCTTATATCTCTTGCCAGGCCAAAGTCACAGATTTTTGTAATTCGACCATGAGTTAGAAGAATATTTCTTGCGGCCAGATCCCTGTGAATGCACTAAATAATAGACAAACAAAACTAACTGACAATATCACTAACAGGCTATTGTTTGGTTACATGTTTATTTAGCTACATAACTGACTGTATTATGCATTTTAAGGCAAGCTGTAAATCACAATTAAGCCATGTGCTAATAAGCTTACTCAGATGATTAAACATTCTGACGTAGTATCTTTACAATAATTACATCAATCCACATCAATAAGGTGGTCTACGCATTTATTTTAGAAAAGATCAATCACAGTCACTGAACTTTGCAGTGTTTCACATTTTCAGCTAAAATTTAATGCACTTTTTTCTGATTTTTTTTATCAAAATCATCACTGGCTTGTTTCCTAATACAGGACAAATAGAGGGAAAATGTAGTTTATTTCCAAAATAATCCAAATGTTCCATTAAATAACTATTGTTGTTAGAAAAGAGCTGAAAATCTGAAAATAGGGGAAATCATGGTAACAACTTAAAAGCACAGAAATGCAGAAACTGAATCCCATTACAGAAATACTCCTCTGGAAAAGCTGAATTAGTAAGTACCTAGGAGAGCTTACACAGACTTAAGTGTTTTAAAATACTGGAAATTCTCACATGCCAGTATCTTTCAACAGACAGTCACGCATTCAGTGACTGAACCACCTTAAGTTTTTACTTGAGAAGTCAGCATGTGTTGGTAACTGCAGTTCCAGAAGGGTGCCTGAATTTCCCAGCAGCTGTGTTTCTTTGTATTTTCTTTGTATAAAACTGTGGAGCCCATGTGTGTTTGTTAGAGAACGGAGGTGATTCTCTAACAAAATTATTTCTTTTTTCATCTGGAAAGGAGAGTATTAAGCTTCAGCTTTACTGATGGTATTTAGCATGCAGGCCACAGCTGTCTAAAAAATAACTGAAGATCGTTCAACTTTTCTTTTAATCTATGTCCCTTTAGCAGGCTTACACGAGGAACTATTTTTAATAGCTCCACTGTTTTGGTGGACTCTCATTCACCTCCTTACACAATGCATTCTGCACATTGCATATGTAAAGCTGTCAAACAGCACTGAAGCAGTAAGGCGAAGCAGTGGCCACGGGTCAGTATGACTCTGCCTTGTCCCTCCAGCATCGGTGCAGTTTGCATTGATTAGAGACTCTGTCCAAGGGAGGAAGCTCTGTCTTGTGATTAAGGCACCGTGTGCTTAAGGCAGTTACCCTCCCAGAACAAGCTCCTGACCCGACTCCTGCACAGCCTTGACATACAAGCAAGTTGTAGAAGAGCAGCTGGGCACTCTGAGTGCTGGTCTTCACGGACCCTCCTGCCTCAAGGACGTGAGGCAATCTGAGGTAGCTTATCCACCAGCCCACTCTGCATTAACTAATTTAACTGCTGGAGCTAAAGAGTGTAAGTATACAACAACTGAAGAGGACCAGCAACATATCAGTGCACTGCAATTTAATTCTGTGATGCAGATGTTACTCAGCACTGCCAAAGCAATACTGCACACTACTTCCCATCCTCAGGGTGAGGTGATGTTACATTCTTTACTGCCTATGCTATTCCATGCCATGGTGTCTGCAAAAATGGAAAGACTATAAAGAAAACATCACCAGGAATAACACATAGTGGATCTGTGAGCTACACTTTAGGAAAACAGAAGAAATACAGAATATGTGTACTAAGCACTGGATGTCCTCAACAGTGAAGGACATAGGAGCATGGTGAATCTGTGTATCATCTGTAATATGATATGTTTGCATGTCAGGCCTGTTTTGAATGTGTTGATAGGTGAAAAATAAACTAAAGGGAAGTTTATGGTTCGGTTTGGAAAAAGGAACAGTGGGAGAAAAAAAACAAGTGCAAAAGCAAGTTTTAATGTGCACTTTCCTCAGAGCAGAGTTTGAGACACATTTCCCAACAGTAACAGAGGACTCCAGGATTGCCTTCCTTTCCTTAAATTGCCTAAGTTTGCTTTTGCACTTTATTTAAGGTGCACCTGTAGTAGCTACATTAGTCATAATGTTTACATGTTAAATGGCATTTTTGCAATAAAATGTAAAAATAACCATAGGAAGATACTAATTATGCTGTGCTTAAGACTTCTTTGTAAATCCCCTTCTGTTATGCAATACCTCTCCTATGAAACCCAGAGGAATGTCTATTATGCTCAGTGTAGCAAATTAAAATTCTTTGTGGGTCTCTCAGCTGATTTTGTCTTTCCAGAAAATTAAAAATCAAGATATTTCCTGTGAATTAAGCCCTGCTTACAAAAAAAAGCACACAATGTGGTATCTCCCCTGTTTAAAGCAGTATTCTACATGAGAGAAGCAGCAAGTGCAGTATTGTTTAAAACTCATGCAAATAGGTACCTTTGCACTGATTCTACTAGCCTGAACAGTGGATATACAATAGCATTGCTTCACAGTGACTTCTGCTTCCTGGCATATAAAACCTCACTTTTGGCCAATAAGCACAGTATACAACTCCAACTTTAGGTAAAGCTTCAGGTATGAGAGGGAGCCTATCAGTTCACAGTGCTTGTTGGAAAGAACATAAAAATTATTCAGCATTTAAACACACGGATCACATTAAAACACTGAAAGTGATGATAAAATTAATTATAAATCTACTGATTCTGCCCATCTCCAAAAATTCTTAACTTACGTTTTTGGAGGCAAGGAAGCTCATGCCCTTTGCCACCTGGTAAGAAAAGCTTAGCAGATCTTCTACATCTAAAGCAAGTTCATCATCTTCCGGCATAGAAAGGGTAACATCCTGATCAGTGTAGGATCCTACACAATATAAACAACAACAGCTTTTGAGTTAGGCAACTGTAATCATGTAGAAATCATGTAGAGTTGTTTTGACATTAAACAAAACAGTGATTTGAGTTAAGTACCAGTCTGGAATCACATAAATAGCCCATCACCAAAAAGTAAAAAATAATCCTGATGCTCCATTTAAGTGTGAATACAAGACACTGTAATTCAGCATACTAAATTTAGCATTCTTTTTCAAGCCTTCTCACACTAATTACTGAGTTTTAAGTGTCCCCATTCACAAAAGACAAATATGCTAAAACTGAACAAATCCACAAAGCCCCGCTTCCTGCACTCCCATCAGCAAACAGAATTCCTTGTCACTGAACTCACCAGATTTCACAGGTCGTTTTTTGTCAGCCTTTGGTGGGACTGCGTATGACACTCCTGGTTTCATGTCCATGTACTCATTGGCAACATCGCTGCAGAGGCAGCAGAACAAAAGAAACACGCGTTAGTGAAAAAGGTCTCAAAAGCCATCCAAGCAAAAAGATGGATTAAGAAGGCCAACCTTCTGAATAATTGCTTTATAAATGATCAGCTGATTGGAAATTCATGGGTGTGTGAAAAAAATGAGGAAATGCCTGTACAGAGAGGTTTGTTGGTACAGTTAATGATACACCTCAAAGTTTGAGTTTGGCTCAGGTGAGCAAAAAAAACCCTTTCACATGAATACCGTTTATACAGACTTCACTCTCTACAAATTAACATCCAGATGTTTCACAGGATCTGCTAGTGCTTCCTTTTTCTCCTTAGGCCAGCTTCTACCAGACTATTTCAGCAGCTCAATTGGCAATTGAAATGCAGAAGACAAATGGTAAAAAATGTTAAATTCAGAAATTCCCAAGTTCCATAGGGGATTCATATATATTTCAAAAAATCAGCCGAGGCTTGGGACAGCCATCTGCTACATTCTTTTAAGTTTAAATTTTCTTATTGCTATATATGATTCAAATGTACAGATTTTCATACTATATGGTTTATAAATATACAGTTAGGCACCTTTAGAAATGATGGATGTACTTTGGCATTTTTCACTTCATTGCCATTAGAATTCATATACTTCCTTAGCCTGAAACATCTGCTTAGTTTAAGAACAATAAATGCAGCCAGAGAGCTAACATGGGAAGGAGCAACGAGATCACCAATAGCTTTAGTTACCACCAGAAACACATCTGACACATTCAGCAGCAGTAAATACTAACAAGGGAATTTCGTAAATACTCTGCTGTTAATAACTCAATTTACAAACTGTGCTTAAACAGCAAGATCTCTTCACTGAACAGAGGGCACACCTCCAATGGCAAATCACAGCCTTATGTTCATCACCCCAACCTCTCTGGGGCATCACCAGCTATCCATTTATTGCCACAGCACAAACAGCTTCACCAGTACTACGCTCTGGTGGGATAAAGAACTTTTCCAACTCCCTGGGTCTGCCTGCTTATTTTGCGGCTTCCAACACAAAGTAATGGGCCCACTGGGGCAATAAACAGACTAAAATTTAGATTGGGCAGGTATTGTAATAGCCCCTAGGTTTTGGTAAGCTGTCTCTCTCACTTTGCAAACAGAAGGAAATCTGCTTGGAAACGCCCTTGGAAAGAACTCTGGGATGGTATATAAAACACATCAGTTAAAAATATACAGATGAATTAAGTACAAGAGCAATCTCAGAGTCATGACACAGGTTGTTTCACCACAAAATGTAGCGAGTTGTCAGTGGCAGCCTGCCGCTGACATTGTAAGACACTAGTTTGATTTTGTAAGAAGTCATTTCTGAAGGCAGGAACTTGGGAGAACTCAGGGTACTAACAGCCCGACACTGGGGAAATTGTCATTCAAGCTGCTAAATAAGCACTACCAAAGTTTAACAATAACAATAAACACAAACATGTACACAGATTGGAGGCAAGGAGGTGCATGAAATAACTGCAGAAAATTTGATAAAGAAGCAGAACAGAGAGCGCATACAATCCACTCTGTATATAATGACACTCTGTTAGAATAAATCACCCCCTGAAAAAATAGCCTCTTAATTAAACTGTTTTCTTGTGCAGCAAAGAATCTTCAAAGCCTGCTGCCTGAAATGTTTCTCCATACCTCTTATCCCTAATAAACGTTGGTATCTCCTCCTTCCCGGTCTTATAAAAACACAAGTACGTTTCAGCAGGTCATACTTACGCCGCAGGCTCTGACTGATGCAAAAGGTTCTCATACACAGCTGCATCTGCGTGTTCCTCATGTTTTGGACAAATAAATGAATCTCGTTTCCGTCTCAGAAAATTTAAAAGATCACCATAACAGCAATATTCTGTAATGACCAGAGTGGGACCTGTAGATGCATATAAGGTTTAGAAAGCTGGTGAGTATTGTTTTTAAAGCAGAAAACCCTACATAAAGCTAGCATTCAGTGAAGCACACAGGCTGGACTATTAAAAAATCACATTGCCTAGCACTGTCTAGACTTGAAAAGTTATACAAAAGTAACCCAGCATCTTCCCTTTCACAGATGAACAACTATGGTCCAGCGAAAGCTATGTCCCAATTAATGTTCTGCCCCTCAATAGCATTGCATTGTACGAAAATTAAACAAATAAGTCTTTTTCTCTTTCTTCATGCGATAATGTTTCTGGCCAGACACATCTGTTTGATTTTGCTCACTTCCTGAAGGAAGTTATTTGTTCCAAACGTTAAGAGTAATTCAAGCTTCAAACATTAATCCTTTTGATTCACTTCTGTTTACAGTAGAGCTTCACACTCCTTCAGTAATGTTTTGGAAATGATGTAGAGTGTTATATTCTGCAGTATAATAGGAAAAATCATTCAAACAGAACAGCCTGCTACGACAGAAAACTACATTGCACAAAGTCTTAGAATATTAAAATGAAATCAGAAAAGGGAATCAAGTCATCTTCAGCATGGATGTTTATAGATCAAATATATGTCTTTTGAGTGAATGACTCCAGCTAGGGACCTCGAATATGTAATTACACTGTGTGTTTCATCTCGAAGTTTACTCTGTACCATTGTTTCCTAACCTCACTGGTTTATTTCCAGTTTACTGCAGTTAAAAATTATAGCTTTCACAATAGCAAAAGAAGTGTTTGTGGTGTGATTTTCTTACAGACACCACATTTTTTCCACTGAGAGAGACATGCACTCGGGCTAGGGAGTCTACTTAGTTGGCTGCTTGAACAAAGTTGTTTCATCCTATTTTTAAATCATTAATTGTGAGAAATGTTTTGCCTTTGTCTAAAACTATGAATTTTTACAAGCTCCTTTTCTTTGAAAAATGTGTAAGAGGCAATACCACCTTTCATATTAAAATGCACGTGAATTAAAAATACAGGTTTCTATCACTCTCTATTGACAGGGGGGTTTGTAGCTTTTATTATGTATGAAAACAAACTTATGAAGTTAATACTAAATGTGAAACATTAGGGTTGCGCAATACTTTATTTGGAAAATAACTTTTCTCAACTTTCTGCTGCTTAGAGTTTGTACCTTTAGTGGTGCCTTAGCAGATACCTTTGCAGTTTAAACAGAAGGCCGGAAGACTAGACAAGACAAGCCTGTTGACTTCACCTTGGATACCAACAAGGAACTAGTTCTCATTAATGAGAAACAGTGTGGTAGAGGAAGAAATTTATACTGTACATTTTGGCATCTCTCAAGAATAAAGCACACAATGGTTCACATGAAAGAGAATAAAAGCAACCTTCCTGTTTAGCTGAAGCTACACTGGTCTTACAACTGTTTTTACGATGAGCCTGAAATCTAGATTCAGTAAATCACAGGTGATAATCATGATGATCTGCAACATGTCTAAGCATGAAATGTATTTAAGATTTCTATGATTAGAGCTACACCTTGGATTCTTCTTCACAAAGTTCATCCTCCTGGCAATAAAAAAAGAAAAGATACCATCAATAACCTGCAGATAACCCCACCTCCAATAGTGCAAGCTCCAAGCAGATTCACAATATTAATGTGGTTTCCAAGGTAACTCAGCACTTTAAGCTCTGACATCAAGGCTTCTCTTTCTGTTAAATGGGCGCTTGCTGCAAGGCAAAGCACAATGTTCAGTACGTAACAAACCAACCAAGAGAGAAGAGAGAAAAAATGGTATAGTGTACTACTGCAACTTACTTTTCAACATCTTTACTGCTACTGTCATAGCAGCATCAGACTTAAATAAACCGTAAGCAGTGGCTTCAACAACTTTTCCAAAAGCTCCAGCGCCAAGGGTTTTACCTAATAAAGCAAACAAAATACTCTGTAATGACTTTGAGTACTTCCTCCTGTAGGGCTCAACATTTTATTTTATGGTATCTAGGAAGCTATTGCAGACACGCCTGCTTGCCTTTTGTCCCAAGGCAAGAATGAGCAATTATCACTATCTGCATTACTGCACAACATCTTTGTGACAAGACCCTGCTGTGTTTGACCAAAGTCTCATATGAGACCTGAAGGTTTCACCTTGCAGATGAAGTTAAATAAATCTAAACTAACCAAAACTCAAACGGTTTCTAGGAAATTCCCATTTGTGATCATAAGGAAGTTGAGTTGGATCTATGTAAACATAGTTGTTTCCATTTATTTCTTCAACAACTTTCCATTGAACTTCGTACTTGGGTTTCTGGAAAAGAAAGAGAACGGCTGTCACTTCTGAGGACTCTGCAAGTAGCTCACACACTTTTTTAACTCAGGCAAAGGGGCTTCTGATTTTACCTGCAAATATATGTACACCAGGATCATGACTATGATGCACATCAGTCCTGCAGCAACTCCAAATGCAGTTAGCAAAGGGGTGAAAAGGGTATGGGTACGGATTTTTTCTGGAAAGACACAGAAAATTCTCCTTAAAATACTGAACAAGAAAAACTAAATTAAAATGATGCAGGTGAAAACCTTTCCTTGGTTCTTCTTTGTAAAATAAAGTTTGGAGTTTTGACTTTCCCAGATGTGCTCCAGGTGTATCAGAATGTCTTTCCTGAATCAGCTGTGGGAGATGGAGCTGGCACAGAAACCATCCAGTTCAATGCCTTTGGAGTCTCAGCTTCATTAATTCAGGAGGTTTGGCACTAAGATCAGTTAATGTAAGAGGTTTGCATGATCTCAGTCAAGTTAGGTTAAAGAAAGCAGCTTTTATCTGAAGTCCCAATTTCTTCTCTTCCCCTTTGCCCCCCACCTAAGTATGATTGCTACAGCACAGTCTTTACTAGGAGAGGTTGTGTCGAGTAGTGAAGAAATACCATTCCACTACAACCCATCTGCCCCAAATCTGGCATATTTGTTTGTATGTTCTGTCTGGGTGTAACAGAAAAAAAAAAGTAGCAGAACATTTGGTTTTGCAAAGAAGAGCACAGCTTTACAAATACATTTCAAATCATCTATGTTCTAGTAGTTTTTTCTCCCCCACAAACCTACAAATACCACTACAAAACTCATAAGCCCTTCTGCAGTATGTTGTTGTTGTTACTTCTTTTATAGTAGCAGGACACTTAAGCTCTAGGCAAGCTGGGGACCGCATTTTTCCTGAGACATTGTAAAAACCTAAAATAAAATGCAATCTTTCTTTTAAAAAAAAAAGTGATGGCCTAAATACTCAAAACAGACAATGACAGGAAAACAAAAGGGAGAGAGAGGGAAAGCCAGGGTAATGCTGTAGGTGGCTTTCCTCTGCACTGCACAGACAGAAGAAACCCACGTACCTACTGCCCTGCAGAACAGGTGCCTTAAAAAGACAGTGCCACAATAGTCACTGAAAAATTAAAGCAATACTTTTCCAGGCAGAGCATGCAATGTAGTATGTTATCATGTGCTCAGCCACAGTATTGCAAACTTTCTAATGGCAAAATCACGTAAAATCCTTCTACAGAAAACTAACCACCACCCATTGTGGCCTCATTCACCCGTGATGTTACCTTTAATAGCAAAGTTGAAGAAAGCAGAGCTCCTGTCCCCATTGCTGGAGGCCTCACAGCACACGGTGCCGGTGCTCCTGAACATGCTGGCATTAATGGTGCTTTCAACCAGGATTCGTTCAAAGGACGGTGCTGATGAATTTGTGTAACCGATTTTGACATCCATGGGGGATATTGTTGGTGAATCAAAACACCTGGAAAATCAATACTGACAGTTACCTGCGATGGACTGCTACCTGAAGTGCCAGACCAACTGAGAACTGAACTACACTGGTCTACAAAGGGATTTGGTTGAAGATCTTAACCTTAAAACAGCCGACTAATGGGGTCTCGTGGTCTTGTATGTAGTGGGAGAAATGGGTATGTACACCTAGCCTGGCCCAACTAGAGACCACGATGTCTGCATTTGTTTTCGGTTAGACATATCTACAGGTCTGTAACTTCTCTACGGGCTTTATACCATTCAACATTCATTTTCAACTTCAGTGTCAAGCAGTTGTGGTCCATTACCCACTTCTGAAAATGTTCCCCAAGCATCATCTTATTACAGCACAAAAAAAGTCCATGATATACATAAAACACCAGCAAGCTTATACGTAGTCAGAAAATTGCCAATTCTTTTCTCTCAAGATGTTGCTTCTCCTTCATATGTCACATATCTACTACATGAGCACACATTTAAGATTTTAAAAAAGGTATTATTTGAAACCATTAAGGAAATAACAATTATTTTAGACATAAAACAAATTACACCGGTGGGAAGGAGACCCATGACTTGCTAGTATGAGATCTATCACCATGGGGGAAGTCAAGCAAAACCTTATTTGTTTCACAAATGCTCACTTCACAGTGAAACTCTACAATCTTCTTAAAAACGCCTGTTCTTAAAAACATCCAGCTTTATTCATAACAATTCTGGACTTGTTTACTTGTCATATGTTTCATGTCAACAGAAATCTAATTACATTATGTCTGGAAAAATTACTTCATTACGCAATAAAACAAATTATAACAGCCATATTCACAAGTGATTCTGTGATTGCCATTCTGTGAAACTGCATGTAGAACATATGTCATTTGGGGCCAAGCTGATACAAACCATAGCTAGCTTGCAGCGGAAAGTTTGGCTTTTATTTTTACGCAGCAGAAATTGATGGTTATTCCCCTTTCAATGACAGAATGCAAAGGAGAAAACCGAAACATATCCCTGCCTTCTCACAAACTACTGCAAATGCAATGCCAAAAAGGATGAAAGCCACGCTGCAACATTCGAATGTAACTATTAGCAAGTCATTTCATGTTCTTAATTTTTAATTAGCAATTGGGTGTGTTGCACATAAATAACCTTCGGAGACTCTTGTTTACTTAACTCACCTCTGCTCGGTTCCTGGGCAAAAATACCAGTATATGGTAGGGGCTGGGAATCCAGCTGCTACGCACTGGAGAATACCATTGCTAAGTATATCCAGAGTGAGAATCTCAGGTTTTGCTGCAATAAAGAAAAGCAATAGTCATCCACTAGGGGAACACAGAATTTGCACTGCCATTTGTTCTTCACATCAGCAACCTGTGTGCCTTATCATGCATGGAATCACTCAGGTGAGCAAGACCTTCTTAAGCTCAAGGATGTCTGGGTCTGAACTGGTGTCCTGCAAAAATCGAACATCTGTGAAAATATTAGTTCTTACACTGAATGCTTGGGCTGGATGTCAGAAGAATACCTTATCTCCCCTGAGTATTTGATTTGATGAAAGATCCTAAACCAGCACAGCTAAGAGCTTAAACAACCAAAAGAAGCATGTGCTTGGAACAACAATAAAGTTCCCATTCCTGCACAGCATGACTTTACCCGCCTGTAAAAAGGACAGTTCCTTCACAGTTAGAAGTGTACTAAATCTGTCAAACCACATCCCTCTTACATCTGCCCTATGTATTCAATATTACCACTGCAGCCAGGAAAGGAACTACAATGCAAGGCAACCAGTGCAGACCTCCCCACAGAGGATGTACATCCCTCTAAGATACCGCTACTGAAATGCCCAATTGCCTGATTCTCTGAAACACTGCACGTAGAGGAAGCCAATACTTAGCTAAACATACTAGCTTTCCAAATGAGAATTTGTGATTGCTCTGAAAGTTTAGAAACTAGAAGTTTAGAAAGCAATTCATCCAGCCAATGCCTTCTGTCACATCTTGCACAGGAGTTAGTCCTGCAGTTCGTTTAGGAGTCCCTGTTTCAAGTACGGCAGGAAACCAGTGCAGTCCAGTGGACTTCAGAGTTATTAGTCCAATGTCATAGGCTTCAGCCAAGAGCACCACCAACACAGCAAGGTGTTTTTCCTGGTGAAACTGGAATTAGTGACCTTACTTCCCTTAACAACCTTAGCTTCTTTGCAAAATCACCTAAACAGAAGTTAGTGAAAGAAACTATAAAAGACTACATTGCAACGATGCTGCTCACCTGATAGATAAAAGCTAAGAGCCCATTATCAGTTAATACAGCTTTACAGAAATGTAAGATGAACTTCTAATTCTAGAAAGTAGTGAAGCTGTATAGACTGCAGTGGGAAAACAGATTTGTTTCAGATAAAATCCATGTACGAAGACTGCGCAGCGTTAGTTTTTAATGAACAGAATATTCTACTCGCTGATTAAATTAGAGGCAATAAAGCACACGTATATTCTCAATCACATACCACCTCCTCGTGACTCATGTTACAGGAACCGAACGTTCTTTGATTTCTAAATCCGCATGTTGTGTTTTATGCAAAACACCAGGAACCAAACATTGTTGCAAAATGTTGAGACTGATTTTCAGCATTACTCATTTGGTGAGGAACTTTCTGAGAGCACACAGCATCTCACCCAGCCTCAATGCTCATAGAATACATGTAATTCACATTTCTGAAATTCCAATCAAAATGGCTGGATTGTGAAATTTTAATTAGCTAAACTACAACCCATGTGCTATTTGTTTAGGTATATGCTGTGTTTTAGGCAACATTACAGTACAGTGTAACTCAAGAAATGAGAGAACTAAAAAGTCAAATATAAGAGGCATATATGCATTAAGCCCTGGAAAAAATACTGTGCCAGAGTTGGTCTGCATGTAACATCTGAAGCTGAGTGAGGGAAATGAAAATGCCCACATTAGTCAGGGTCTTTCCACTGTAAAAACCTAGCACAATAAAAGCCTGTCTACGTGGCCACGAGCCCACATGGACTCATCCTGCAACAGTGGAAGGAGATGACAGGCTGTGCAGCCCAGGCAGAGTGGTCCAGCCTTGGTGCCACGGGAAGCTGAGCTGCAGCAGCCTCTGCAAGTGCTGACCTAAGAGCAGCTCTACCCGTCATGTGCCTGGCAAAGCACTTTGATGTGGCAATTAGCATGATCAGTGTCTCCCCACCAGCACTGACGGCTCCCGAGCCTCCCTGCCTCAGAGACATTAAGAGATGCATGTCACTTGAGGCAGCAAAGAGCCCCCCACGCCAGTACCCAAGGGGACTGAGACGGCTGCTGCTGCCATTCCCACTGGCTGCTCCTTTGCCAGCTCAGGCCACGCACGCATCTCAGCACCTGCATCCCTTCATGGCAGCCAGAGTGCCTTCCTCAACCACCAGTGTAGGTGCTCCAGGGGACGCTGGAGCAAAGATGGACTGGCTTTCGCAAACAGATGCCGAGCCGTCACCGCGCATCTTCTTTTTAAAAGGGATTTTACTGTGCTAGATTTTATGACTTTTGCTGCCTAATTACCCCTCTGGCTATCAGACAGACTCCTAATGACTAGACATTGCTTACTGTTCTGACTTTAACCCCTTAAACACTTAACATTTCATTTCATTGCTCAGCATATATGCATTCCACCTTCTGTAATCAGGCATTAAATGTCTTAAACTTCTAATTTCACAAAGTTTATTAACTGCTTTTCAGCTTTTATTAATGTCGATTCTGAATGTATCAGAGACGACATATAAGAGGTCATTCCTATTTTAATTCAATGTTCTGTATAATGAAATTCCGCGTTTAATTGCTTTCTATTGCCAGTTTCCCTTTCTTCATTGTTAATGAAGTAAATGTCTAAAAAGTAATACTTAATAGGTATTGTCAGTCATCCCAGACAAAGAGAGAGTTTTTTCCTGCTGAAGCTACATTTTCTGGACTGGAACAAATTTTTTTACAATATTGTGGTGACTCCTCATCGTTCACTGCATAGTCCAATGACAGGAAAACAGCTGAACCTGGCTTCATGTGATCTATAATACCATGATCAGTTTTCTCTTTGCAGCAGGAGCCCCAACTGCATAGATAATATTTTGTTGACTGTAATTAAGCTGAGATACTATTTTGCACTAAATTCAGTTACTAGTTGGAAGATCCCTCTGCTAATTGCTAATACACCATACCTTGCCACTCTGGAGATTTCTACAGTTTCTTAACTGTAACTGAGTACAGTATGCTGCTTGTCAAGCTGTAATTTTCTTTCTGGCTCCTAATTTTAGTGCTCCTTCTCTCCATACATTTATTATGAATTACTACACTATTTTAAAAGCAATTTAGTATTGTCTCAGATTAGCATACGCAATTGCTAAATATGTTGAAATCCAAGGCAAGTATTTATACAGTGGGTTTTTCACATCTTTCAGCAAATGCTTCAGCATCAATATTTGCTTATGTGAAGACATTCTCCTGATTATGAATCCTGTTTTACCTGTTTGGTTACTTTCTGCTGATTACATGCCCAAGCCAGACATGTAAACATCATGAGCTACATCTAAGCAATTTATGCAAAACCCCTGACAACAATGTCAGGTGAGGACGCACCATTAGATCAGGATCTGACCCACCCACACATGACTCACCTTTGGCAGTTACTCTGCTATGTGGAATAATAAATATGGTATATTGTCATGCAGTTTGTGTTTCACAGCTAAATGATGAGTGTTTTACAAGCCAGTGAAAACAGGTTATTTTTGTTTAAAACAACCCCTAGAAAGACCAATCTATTAGTTTCTGTTTTTCAAAATGAAAAAATATTTACAGGAGCTTAGTCAAAATGCCAAAAGAAACTTTTTGAGTCAAGTGCATCAAATCTAACTGCTTCAGCAACGGCTGCAATCCACCCAGGGCCACAGTGCATGATAACGTGGGCTCTGTGAGACTGCTTAAGTGTCCTCACAGCATCCCAAGACTGATCTTGCTACTTACAAGACCAGTAGTTGAAGGAAGGAAACAGACTTGAATGCTGATGGTTGTAGGGACAATCCATTCAGAAGGACGAAAGTGTCTATGCTCCCTCTTGCCTTGCCCATTCCGCTTCTCTAGTCTCTTCCTGGTCTGGTTTCCTAACCATGAACCACAGGGATTTTCAGCTTTTGTTGAGTAGCACATGCCTCAAAAGCAGCAACATGGCAATCTGCATTGAGAACTGACACCTGATGATGCCAAAACTGTGAGACAGTGTTTTTTTAGTTCTTGTCCCCAGACTACAGGCAACCTGCAATTCCTCCCATTCCTTCAGAAACATCAAACTTCTGGCTCAACCATTTGCTCCATTAATCTTTTAAATACCAGAATTACCCCTCATGACTGTGACCCACACTCATTCACTGAGACAAAGGACATCTGAGATCACCAGTGCCCGTATCTCAGAAATCAGAGCTAGGAAACGTAGAAGGCACAATACAAGTGAAAACATTCATGGATGAAGGAAGAAATACCATGTTCTGAAAGGAGCCCAAGTGACATTTCTAGATCCAAACGATGTCATTGCTAATAGAGATGCTACAAGTGTTGATCTTCAATGATAAATGAGAAGAATTCAGAAATTAATAGCTAGGACTTGATGCATTTGTGGAAGTCTTAACAGTCCTCCGCATGAAACTATGCCTGAAAAAGGACACATTGCTGCTAAAGCACAGCAGCAACACAAAACTGCATTTGCAGCACATTCACCTACTTTCGACACAGTTCCTCCTGCTGGGCTCAAAGCCCCCTCTTGGTTTTAATTTTCCTTAAGCCTGACCTTTAGCAGCAGCCATTATTTGTCTGCTGAGAGCATGAAATGCTCTAAGAGGATGGCTCAGCTAAGGACAAGGGTTTTCTGAAGGTTTCGCTGAATTAATTTTGAAGTTTAGCTTTTGTCTTGAGGAATGCTATTTGGAACTGAGGCCAATGCTCTTTCTTAACAAGCATGTCCCAAAGATGACAACACACACATTTGTAAAGCTATGCAGATTTCTCTAAAACAATGGTGATTTCTATTATTATACAGAAGTATTTAGATGCCAAAAGGCATCAAAATGTGAATAATTCTCCTGACAAGCTTCCAAACTCTGCATCCAACTCAAATAAATTAAAGACAAATAAAAGCTTAACTTGGTTGCCAAAAATGCGAATTATAAACCCTGTGTATCCTGCTCCACCTCGAATTATAAAAGGTTTACGATACATGCTTATTTTTGAGATCATATTTCCACGTGCTACAGGTTTTTTTTCTGTATAAACAACCTAGCTGCTCTCTGGTAATCTCTGGAATACATTTGCTAGAATGTACGGTCATGCTGGATAGTAGGTGGATTTGTGTGAGTACTCTGCACTTTTATATCTTGACATTTAGTTTTCCAGCATGTGCTTCACTTCAGAAAGCCTCTCATATGCTGAACCACACTGTGACATCTTGTGCATACATTATGTTGTATACAATACAATGACTGTGATAATGAAATATTTCAGACTGTTCACTTTACTTACTTTTCACATAGACATTAAATGTTACAGAGGAGCTGGCATCAGAGTTGGACACAAAAAATGTGTAAATGCCTCCTTCTGTTCCTTTTAATCGTGTAAGGTGAAGTTCACTTGTGTAACTGTAAAGAAAAAATTTAAGCATTATTAAGACACACAACTTGCTCTGAACAGGCAATTGCTGCATGGAAAATAAGAAGGGAATTTTCTGCAGACATTGTCCATGCAAACGCTCATATCTTACATTATGACTGCCATTGCACTTCCAACATCCAGAAGTTTTGCCACTTCTAACACCCGGATGTGTGCCTGGGTAGCAGCTCAGCATCAGGCTCAGACGGCATGCATGCATCACCACCTGCTCCTCTTCTCACTGAGGAGGGAACCCAGATTCACAACCTAGGCCACATGTTCTAGGTGCTTCACTGGATTTTTGGAAGACAAGGGATCAGGTAAGAACAGTGCCCAGCAGAAATAAAAGCATAAGCTTTCATCCAGAGCACTGGGGTCTGCTGTGGCAGTGGAGGGAGTTTCTGCACACAAACAACCTTAATTCTCATTTTCGCTCTTGGACAGGAATGTAGGTGAGTCGTGAGTATACAGCATGCTGGTCCTCAGATGGTGTGGTTAGCTCGATGCCATTCCAAATCTAGGTCAGCAGACTTCGCACCAGTTACTGTGGCAAGCCACACGTTCTACATCTTTTATAGTCACAATTTTCTCACCATCCCCACTTCCCTCTTTCCAGAGCAGACTCTAGTCTGCTGTTCCAAAATGAAATCGACACTTACAGCCATGCGTATTACCTGTTATTGCCCACAGTCTTGAACTTGACATCATGGTCTGAGGAATTCTGTAATGTTTCGTTCATGTACATCCAGACTTCCTCCTTCGGTTTTGGATATGCCTCATATTCAACTGTTAAGTTTCCATTTTGTCCTGCATTTATATCTATTGTGGTATTCATTGTTGCAAACAAACGGACAAATCCTTTAGCTGACGGTCATAAGAGGAGAAGAAAAACAATTTCAGGGCCATTTAGAAGAGTGTGAGTACTCTAACCACACTTAAGACGACTTTAAGATCAGAGATCAAACATCCAACTGTGAAACAGGAAATCTTATCTGCAAAGCAGAACTTAAACCCTCACCTGCCAGAACCAAGGCTACTAGCTACATATAGCACGAGGCACAGGACTTAAAGCAGCCTTGAGTGCCTTAGCATAAATAATTCCATCTTCTGGTGACAAATACTCTCTATATGCGTTTGGAAAAATGAAAGCATGTGTTTGATTCTACTCAAGTATTCCTGTTTTCCCAAAAATTTGACTTGCTAACTGTCTGGTATGAAAGAAACATTAACAAAAAGCAAGCTAAAATAATTTATTACACTATACTAGAGTATTAAAGGTTTCTTTGTCAAGTGTAATTAAGAACAACATTACAAATGAAGCTATTAAAAGCTGTAATTAGAGAAAAACGCCGTAAGTCCACAGGCCTAGATACCAATCATCTTAAACTAAGGCATTTCTGTACATCTGCTGCAGGGTCTTAATCTTTCATTTGGCAGATACCATTTATCACTGGGCAGTTCCGTTCCAAAATATCATGTCTAACAACATCCTTGCTGTAGTGGTTTTAATTTCATTAATAAACCCATCAGATTGAGGATTCACTTTAAAAAGACAAAATTTTCAGTCCTATTACAGAAATTCATTGGGGAATTATCAGTTTGACAGGCAGATTGCAATTACAAGGAAACACATTTACTGAGAGCTTGAATTTAGACCTAAAGTCAATCTCAGATCCCTGCTTCTTCCCACTTTCTAGTAATCAAACTGCTGTGGCCAGCTGGGCACCCAAGCTCGGGAAAACCAGAGCCACTGGGGCTTGGTGAAAGCATATGGATCTGCCAGAGCACTTGGCAGATGCTTTGAAGAAGAAAACGATGAAGCAAATTCAGGTAGGTATGCTCTAAAAATGGTCTCCATCATTAGAAAGGAGAAAAATGTTTCAAATCTGGAAACTGAAGGTTTGCAGTTCCTTTGCAGTGTTTTTTTCAGTCTTCTCTACAAACACAGGATTATCTATGCAAGCTATATTCAAAATCAGACAGAACTCCCTTCAAATAAAATTTTACTACGGTGTTATCGGTCCCTGTAATGCAGTTCTAGTACCTTCTATAGTTAGATAAATTAACTCCTAGAAAAAGTAATTAGGAATTTTACAAAAAAGACAGTATTTCTTGTAAAACTTCTGGCTAATGTTAAACCCACAGTGATTCAGTACCTAATGCAATCCCAGATCTCTCTCTATATACACACCACACACCACTTCCCAGGTCCCTGGGAGCTGGCACAGTTCAGGTAAATATAGTCAGTTTGACAATAAATGGAGAAAGGTGTCCAAAAGTTGGAGCTTATTTTATTTTAAGTCAAATTTGAGAGGGTGGAGAGAGAAAACTATCTCAGAAAGGAAAGATTTCTCTGGCATTTTTTATTAAATACAAACTTAGCATTTTACTAAATAAAAATTTTGTTTCCTACTTCTTATAATGCCATGTTTTATTTTAAACCCTAGACTTTCCAAAGTCAATCCTTTTTAAAGCTACATTTGCATATGTAGTAGTACCAAGAATTTCTGTAGTGAAGAACTTCCCTGCTCTTATAATAAAAGCTTTCACACTGATCCCCTTGGGGAGAAGATTTTCTTTCATATTTCACACTGCTTCACTCTTTTACATATGAATGTAGTCTCTCCCGTAAAAAAACGAGGAAAACATTGCTGTCATTGTGAGCCCTACCCCCTCGACCAGCACAGCAAGGTTAAGGGCACTCAAGCCTCTGCCTGTTTGCTGAAGATCTGACCCACACAGGTCAAACACTTCTGTTTTCTTTACGTTACCAGGGAAAGCAAAAACAAGCAGTGTTGCTGGAGTGCGTGTCTGTGCAGCACAAAAACAGATTTGAAAAGGAAAAAAAGAATCCAAGGCTACAGTTCCCTCAGTTACTACACCCTTGAATGGTATGGAACTGAAACAGTTGTAGCAACTACACAGACCAGAATGATCTTATTAACTATACCAACATGCCCTTAATTGTACTCTATTTATCAAATGAGCAGGTTTCAGCAGCTTTAAAATTCAAAAGGGACTGTGTGTCACCCAAGTTAATATATAGCAGACTCTAAACACATCTGTTATTAAACAAGAGGAGGAAGTGAGTTTGCTCACTGTTTAGGGACATGATCCAAAACATGTAGAAGTGATGGATAAGTGGGTTTAACAAGGGGGTGACCTCCGGAACAATTTAATGCTGTCTATGTGCACCACGACGTTGCTCACAGCATCATTTTAAATAGAGGTACAAATATAGCTTCTATGTAAAAAACACTGACATACTGTCAGTGAAATTCCCCATGCTTGGCGAAGGTAAATTAGCTGCTTTGTTAAAACTGGTTTAAATTTTAGATTAAACCAGGAAGGATGAGACAAACCAGAGAGACAGAAACGCTGTTGGGTGGTTGTTCTTGTATCACTTTCCAATAACGAGCAAAGGGTTATAGAAATTAAAGCAGTCATACACACCACAAGTTCCTGAACCATCCCATATGGTACCAGTCAGCAATAACCTTTACAGAAAAGCAACTTTACTCACTGAGGTTTGAGGAAAAGGAGAGAGAAGGAAGGGAAGACTCCCCAGTGTTCTCACTTTTCATCTCCCGCTTTAGAAATGTTAAGATTTCTACAAGAAGCATTTACCTAGAGCTTTCAAGGTTACTGTGGCATTGGTTTTTCCGAAAGGGTTTTCTGCTTGGCATGTGAATTCTCCCGAATCATTAACTCCCACTGAACGGATGTTCAATGTTAATTTCCTTTCATATCCATAATCACCCAAATTTCTGCTTTTGCTTGTAACAATCTGTCGGTAAAAAACAATTAACATCTAAAACACTGTGTATGCATCATCTTTCCTAGATAAATTAAAAATAGAAGTAATTATAACTTTGCTATATTAATATTCATAACTTTAAACCGGAATAATAAGCCAGCACGACAAACCTGTCACTAGAATCTCTCCATGCAAAACAAGTGTGTGATCAGCTGCCTTTGGGAGATAATGTCCTCTCCTAAGTCCTATCCCCTCCCCTTCTTCTTTTGTTTTTTTTCTCCTCAAGCTCCCTTCTAAGGCAAGAATGTGGGGCGACATGGGGTGGGGGTGGGGTGAACTTGGGGCTGTGCTCACCTGCCCCAAGAGTTCCAAATGAGGAGACCAGCCTAAGACAAAAAACTAGAGTTTTAGCTTCTTCAATGCTCCCATTACCTGATGACGAGGCTGTTGTGCCCAGGGTCAGACCCAGCTCATTCTGGCTACATTTCCAGTACTGAGAAGGTGAGAAACCAGCTGAAGGTTTTACTTGCACAAACAGCACTTCTAACTGTAGGGCTTGATGCAAAATGACCACTGGGTCCTGACTGTCCTAAAACTCAGAAGCTGCAGCTCTTGTATGAAGTCATTGCAACTCAGAAGTGTACTTCATCACTCAAGTGGTGCCTGAAGTTCAGAAAAGTCTCTAATGGTTGCAATGCTTCTCAGCGAATGACAAGAGAAAATTTAAGGTCCTGGGGCTTCATCTTAATTGTGTTGCTCTATGTCCCAAGGCCACAGCACCTCCTGATTGCAGGCAGGCTGCAGAGAGCCCTGCTGGCAGCAGGCTAAACACAGCATCCTTCCTCTGGTACCCACTCTGATTCTTGGTCCATAGCAATTTAAATTTATTAATCTTAAAAGCAACTGGAAATTTCATTCTCTTAAATATCTCATGATTCTATACATATGCATAGAAAAAATAAATGCTTTGAGATGTTGACTTTAGTCTCTATGAGAATGTTCGGTATGGTTGGAAAGACTGATAAAATTTACACTGATTAATCCAAATGCAGACCTGGACTTGTCATGATTTTCTAATCCAATTACTGCAGTTCATGGACGTTCCAAGAGCTTCTAGACAAATTAAAGCTTCTCAATACAATTTTGATTCCTCTCGAGTTGTAATAATCACAAGAGAAGTATATTTAGTATGGGTGTGCTTGCTAATAACCAGTCTCCTAATTTTCCAAAGCAGTGATAACTTCAGTCATACAGGGAAAAAGCATTTCAGTTTTTTTCCTCTCATCTATTCAGGACAAAATGTGATTCTGAATCTACTTAAATATGAAATTTGTGATCTCCTTCAATACAAAATTTAATCTGATAGTCAGTATTTCAAAGACAGCAGCTCCTACTATTTACTAGAAAGGACAGAAAAGTCAAACTTATTTGGAAAATACTTTCCTTGTGGCTTTTACACATTAAATAAAAAATAATAAAGCACAAAAAATGAAGGGAAGGCCTCAATTTCATCAATCCGTAACACAGGAAAGGGAGGGAAATGAGAGAAGAAATTAAATTCTCAGATGAAGGTCCTGCACAGGAACAAAAGCAGATCTGCATGTCCCAAGCCACCTTCATGTCACTTAGACCTTCTCAATGTTCAGAGCTGCAGGGTGGGATTTCTGAAGCAGCGAGCACTTAGCAAGAATAGCTTTGCCAGAGCTGGTGGATTAGCTAAGCATGGCATGCCCAGCCCCAGGGAACAGGACTCCTGTTCATTATGTGCCTAAGGAGATGTGATTTATCCAAATATCACAGGAGGCTTTTCTTCCATATACGTGGGCTGAGAATTACGTATTCTGGTCACTACCATAAGCAGTAAAAGATCAGTCAATTAGCATGGGAGTGTATATGGTAGGAGTTACTAAAAGGTCTTCACAAGGGCTTTTAATTAATTTAAATTTCAGGGTATACCCAGAAGATCAAGAAGCATTTTCAAAAACAACCCAATGTCTGTTGCTCATTTCAAAGACAAGGCAGCACACTGGCTTACCAGGGAAGGGGATCTCTCTGCCCCTCTTCTGCAGAATACTTGTGCTGCCAGTATCAAACTCTCCTGGAGCACTGAGCCTCTCAATAATTAAATTTGGTGATGCAGTCAGTAACTTCATCTATCACTGGCAGACAGAAGCCAGTTCACTGGTTCATTTTTCAGAGCTTTTCCAGTTAGAGAGGCACACCATGTAATTTAAATGAATTAATCATTGCTGCAAATGCTTACTACTATTCCTGTCACACACAACCCCATGCTAATTAGCAGGTATTTTACTGTTAATGATAACAACTAGAATATGTAATTTGCAGTCCATGTGTTGATATTTGCAGCTCCCATTGATTGCAATGTGATGTGTAGGCACTCCACACTTCCATATTTAGGAAGCCCAACAGAGGTCACCTAAACTTCACATTGAAGAGCCTAACTTTAATTTCTTTTTGGGAAGAGAAGCCCATGCAGATGGTTTTCCTCCCAGCCATCCTCATGGGCACAGGACAGTTGTTGCCCTCTCACCAGTCTGTGGGATACTGAATCTTTGTAGATGCAACAAATGCAAATCAACACAGCATCAGGTACCCAAGGCAAGCATGTGAATGTCTACAGAGAGTCTGGGTACTGTGCTGAGGAACACATGATACAATTAAAGGAACTTACCCCACTCTTGTGAGAAATCCAACTAGCTTGTACACTGCTATCCACATCTGTGATTATGCATGTAACTTCAAATTCTTCCCCTTCTTTGAGAAGCTCATAGCTTTTTGATAAGGTGATGACAGGAAGAGTTTTGTGAACTGGAAAACAATTTAGAAGTTTATTACTTTTCATTAGTCTCAGCTCTTCCGGGGGGGATAAAAATCAACAGTCATTAATTAACTTTCCAATAAAATCAAGGCTCTGAGATGTATTCAAATTTTTTTAACACATTACACAGTTGTTCCTTTACAATAAGCACATTTCGGCTTCAACCTCGCTTCAAATTACACTTAAAAGTTAGATAATACTTGTTAGAGCATAGCAACTTGCATGAAGAAACTTGAATGATGTTGAACCATCAATGAGACAATTCATTTTATGACAGTGATTAAAAAGTAGCACTCTGGAACCGAAAACATGGTAAGGATCAGCCACTGAAGAACAGCAGCCCAGCACTAACTGCAAATTTTAATTACAAAGCATTACAGCCAACAGAAAGTACTGTCTGACAGGTCCCTGAAAAGCTCCTGATGGACAGCCTAGGAAGGACAGGTAGAGCTCAAGGACTTCTGCACACCTGTGCCTGAAAGCACCACAAACTCTGCTTACAGTGATGGCTCACATTTCGTCACCCAAGAAGCAGGTGGTGACATGCAGACGTGGGGTAGCTGTACCCTGTTCTGCCTCAGGATGTCTACTGTCAACAGTCAGGTGTATCTGAGGACTATGTGTCTCCCGCTTCTGCAAAGCTCTTCAACTCTTCCTCTGTTCCATTCATGGTTTATTTTTCTATTTTCTCCATCCTTTCTTCAATTTTTCCTCTTTTATTATACTCCAGTTGACTTCCCACTAGGGCTTTTACACAGGAAGACAAGCTGTAAATGCAGCATATACCATCAGATAAGGTCTTCAGACTCTCTTTCTGCCTCTTACACAACTTTTGTAGTTGTCTTAGGTAAATTGTACAAAACTTAGGAAAACACCATGCTTGTCAGCCATTCGTACTTTAACAATAATGTTTTCCTCGTGTTGCTGTAAAAAGCTAAAGAGAACAAAGAAATGTATTTGCTCTCTTCAGATACAAAGGCTCACACAAAAATCCCCGTCAGCATTCAGCATACCTAAGAGACAGGAGGATGCTAGTGCAGAAGGCATTCTGTGTTCTCATCTGCCAGAAACATCTCTGGACATCCAAAAAAAGCCCTAAGTCCATAAAGCCCATCATTCTTTTGAGAAGGGCTGTACGTAAACACTCCGTGCTGTCGTAGCTGTTGTGTGTCTGAGTACTCCTGCACAGCTCGTTTCATGGATGCCTCTTCAGTCTTTCTGCACCAGAAGCTCACATCTGAGGGTCTGAGTGGCATGGTTATAACTACAAAAATATTACCCACCAAAGCGTCTCCAAGACGTTTAAATGTTGAGCCAAGGAGAAAGTGGGAGTTTTACCTGGTGAGGTCAGTAAGGACCGAACACTACAGCACAGTTATTACAATACTGAGAGTGACAATGCTGCTGATGGATTTCAGCAGATGCTTCTACTTATTGCATGCTTCCTTCCTAATGGAGAAGGTGGGCAGAGTGACGGGGTGCCCTCAGCCACCTATGGTTGCCCACCATCAGTGGTTTGCTGACCATGGTACCAGGCCATGGCACCCTTCCATCTGAAGTCACCGCTGAATCACACAAGCAGAGATTTTTATCCTGTAAAAAAGTCCAATACTACAATCTGCATCTTCTTATGTCAGAGAAAAATCAGTTATATCAATCAGCTGGTTTCTTTCTTTGGCCATCACTGAAGAAACAGTTGAGAAAACCCCACTTGTTACAGAACAACACACACAGCAAGAATGGATTTGATTTTTGTCAAAGGAGAATGCCAGAGATGCGTGTACTGATTAAACTTTTGTTCTCATTAATTGACATTCAGTAGTTATTAAAGTTCATTGTATGAGAATTTCCAAATCATCAGGATAAGAAGATTTAAACTTGCCACAGCAAACTCTGCACTTGAGATGGCCCCCACTGCTCAGCCTCTTGCCCCACCACCAAGGGGAATGGGCAGGTCACACATGGAGCAAACACCAGCGTGTGCCCTCATCACGCCACAGGGCAGCTCTCCTTCACCAGCACGAGAGGACAGGCTGCTGTGGCCTGGCCTCAGCTCCCAACTCCTGGCACAATGCAGGCAGCAGGGACGAGCACGCCAGCCTGCCAGCCCAAGCCATGCTCCCCCTCCTTCGGCACCAGCCTCAGCTGCAGCTTCATTCCAAGTGTCCAGGGCTACACGGAGAACAAACTCATTTACTTGCCCCTGAGGAAATGCCAAGCCAGCCTGGCTTGCTGAACTGCTCCGCTTCCCTCCTGGCTATTTATACAGCCCAATAATGACACACGGGCTAAGTGCAGGCTCCAAACTGCCCAGACAAAACCGGCCTGTAAAGCCCTGCAGACAGACATGGGGCTTCTCCTCCTTCCCAAACCCACCTAGGCACCCAGCCCTAGGGCACAAGGGTGTGTGAAGGTCAAGTGTAGGATATCACCAACAGGTTTGCCAAATGTAGTGCTGCATGTAGCAGCTCAACCACAACGCATTCCCCATCATGATCTGTGCACACGGCCGCTGTTGTGACCGTCTTCACTCAATAATATGATGACAAAGACCTTCTCCTTCTGGAAGCTCTGCCTCTCCACCAAATCCCTCTTTTTCAATGCCATCAATTAGCTCCTTCTACTGTCACTGGTGGGCAACAGACACAGGAGTCAGGAACCAAAATAATTTTGCCTGCACAAACCTGTCCAAACCTCAGGGTGCTGGTTTGCCCTCAGAATTTAACAGCATAACCCACATTTCTTATAATGATGAGAAAAACACCTGGAAATCACCACAAATAGAAAACAAAACTCATCAGGGCCAAACCTTCTGAGCACAGCCACAAGGTAAGTGTCACGAGATCAATCTGTGCCCTGACACAACTTGCCCAAAACAGGCTTTCTAAGCTCACCACTTTCCTTTGGACAGACGTGACACTTCACAGCCCTTCTCTACACCTCCTGGGAGGCGAGGAGTAAAATCAGGCTCTCTACAAGAAGGCAAAAATCCTGTGTTACCTGGTCTCACATTCAGGAAAATCTTCTCTGATATCTTCTGAACTCCATTGTGCTTGGCCAAGCACTGGTAGCAGCCCTTGAATGACCTCTGTACGTTCTTTATAACAATGCCTTTCTGGGGATTGGGAATGAACGTCATATTTTTGGGGAGACGTTTGCCATCACATTTTTTCAGTGTGAAATTCGTAACATTTGGATCTGTTAGTGGGCACACTAGGAGGATGTCACTGTCTTCTTTTCCATAGATCAGAGAATCAACAAGGAAGAGCACATTTGGATCTGTGAAGAAACACAAAAGATCTGTCAGAGAAGCTGGCATAGGAACTTCTGATGACCCTAACTCTACAATTGGGCACTTGTCAAAGAGAGTTTACTTTCAGCCAGTAAAACCTAGTATTGCCTAATTCATGTTTACCACGAGACATTAAATTTTGTCCTAAAAGAGCAGCACGACAGGAGACGTGCAGTAGCATTCAATACCAGATACACTAAAGAATCACTTGCACTAAAAATAATCTTACTGCTTTTTTGTCTGGAGATGGAGGGTGTTTTTTGCCTTATTTAGGTCCAAAATATCCCCACAACAGTAAACAGATTTTCACAGACTGCTAAAAGTAATTTGCTTTTAGCTAGTGGCAGGGCTGTAAAGTTTCATGCCCACAGGAGGATTTGGAAGAAATTTATGAGCAAATGGAAGTTGAAAAGCACCTAAATTATGGTTTTTCACTTC
Source organism: Edolisoma coerulescens (assembly GCA_013397115.1). Classification (NCBI taxonomy): domain Eukaryota; kingdom Metazoa; phylum Chordata; class Aves; order Passeriformes; family Campephagidae; genus Edolisoma; species Edolisoma coerulescens. Next base: position 669,249 of record VWZW01001322.1, read on the forward strand.
TGTAAAATACATAATCTAAATGAACACACATTGCTACCAGAGGAAGCAGCAAACAACTTCTCTCTTTCTCTCCGCTCCCTGAAAGCAGAGATTATTTTTAGCCTCCTTAGAAGAAAAACTGGGCATACAAACAGCATATCTGATTGAAAAATCATGTGATCTTTCACAAGGTAACTTTCCTATAGCATTTCATCTTGGCCAACTACAGCACACAAACATATAGTACTTTAAACACTTTTACAACCGAAGCTGAAGCCCGTGATATGTCATGACCTTGAAATGCTAAGAAGCTGGCAAACACAAAAATAAAGGAATGTGTGATGACAAACACCCTGTATAAGTTTATTTCAGATTCCATCTGCCCTCTCTACAGAGTAGAATGAATTAGAAAAACAAAAACAGAGGGAAAAGTTTTCTTTCTTCTTTACAAACATGCACACAACTTGAATGATTAGATATCAACAAACCATGGCTTAACAAGGAAGACTGAGAGAATTTGGTTAAGATGATGGACAAAGTGCATTTGGTTTAAGACAAGAAGTACCAGGCTGAAAATGAAGCCTGGGATGTTTCTGTAAGCAATTCGCTACATCAGGGGTTCCTCATCACTGAACAGATAGGAGAGGCTGATTTTTAGCTTAGAGTGAGGGTGTAGCTCTAGCTGCATTTGATACTACCACCCAAGAAGCCCCCACAAACTACAGGTTTTGAAGCATCAATCTAGAATTAGAGGATAGAGACTACTAAGAAATGAAAAAAAGTAAAGTATTTCTGAACAGAACCAAAAAGTGACATTTTGCACACAGAGATCTTAAAAGAAATGCTATGACTAGCTGTCACTTCTGAGCAGGAAGAGGATGGATTAAAAGTGATCATCTAAATGTCCCTGCTAACAGACATAACTGATTGCTTTCTACTCAGTCCCCTTTTCTCCAATATGGACAGAACCCAAGATATCTTCATTATGCAGAAAGTATGGCTCCCCACAACTCCAAAAAAAAAGAAGAAATTTTTGAAAACAGAAGGAAAAAACACCCGTTTCACTAACAGCTGAAATTGTGGGGAAGGCCTTGACTGGAGCAAGCAATATTGTTGAGGTGTTCCCCTTGCACCTTCAATTCCTCTCTCAAAGGGAATAGCACAGTGAGAAGACATGAAGAGACTTCCTATAGGGAATCCAGACACAAACGAGGCTGCTCATGGTCATGTTCTTTCTTTCATGGCCTTCTACCCCATGGAAATCTTGGGTTGCACTTGCCTTCTGGGCATACTGCAGGTTTCCAACACAAGATATGGTGGTGCTCACCATCGCTTCCATCTGAAAAGACTTGAGATCAAAATCAAGAGATTTTTCTCTCTTACACAGGAGTCTGAACTAGGCTTGCTTGGATCAGGAAAAAAACTGCTTTTATAGATACAACACAGGTACTTTCTGCCAAAACGGGAAAGATGAAACAGGTACACATCCACAGTCTGTCAACACTGCATCATTCTTGGTCACAGAAACAGAAGAAATTTGGATTTCGTAGGTTGAGAAGAACATAAGATATCAACAGATGCCACCATTTTATGTGTCATTATGCAGGATCGAGGTTCTTGGTCCTGTACTCTCTCCACTCCCAGCTTTACAAGCAGAAAAGTATAATGGGGTGTTTGTGGCAACCCCACAAGCAGCAGAGCGTATGGCAGCATCTTACAGGTGGTGCAAGATGTCATTAAACCACGCCTATTGTAAAATGATGGTCAACCTCACAAACATACTTATTTCACTGCCAGGAACTCGTCACAGTGAAGGCTGCACGTTTTTCACACAACTGAGACAAAAACGATATTAACGTGTTGCATGAGGGCCACACAATTTTCCTGATGCATGGTAAGCATGCTCAGGAGAGCTGCCTGCTATCCTGAGGTGAAGGACTCACTCATGTAATGCAAGGCAAAAACATCTCTATGATCATAGCTGTCTGGGATAATTACCATGACCTTCAGGAAAAAAATCATGGTAGGTAAAGTCAACATTGTTTACCACATATAGATAAAATACATGTCAGATTTCCTTTAGTCATAGTCTCAGAGAAAAACAGAAAGTCAAGAAAACTTATCCATGGTAGCAGCATGGCTATCTGGAGAACTCAGGAGCAGTTAAACGAGCACTCTTTGAATTGTGTGGCCGCTGTGCCAGATATCTTCCCTGGAGAAAATAACCTTTGCTGTGCTGTGCTTTGCGATGCTGGTATCTCCCTGTCTTGGAGAACAACCTTGCAGAAATTCTCAAAGGACTAGCAGGGTTTAAGGAGGCTCTTTTGAGACAACCCCTGTTGGTCAAGTAATGCTGTCTTCAAGAAAGTGGATGCCATAGGACTTTTTTCCATCAACAGGTTAGGAAGACCACCAGAGCTACGGGAAGGAGAAGCAAAATAACCATTTTCCTCAGAAAGTAAATGGAATGCCAGGCATGGTAAACTGTGAGCTTGGGGGCAGCTGACGTAGACATAGATCAGGAGAGAAGAAATCTGAAGAAAACACTGCACAAAGAAGAGTAATAAAGGATTGAGAAACGTGTCAGAGCAGAAGCACTTTTTTTTCCTGTCTGAGACATTTCTGATCAGTCACGAGGTAGATCAGAAGCTGGAGGCAGAGGAATCATCGCTGTTTGCTGGCTTAAGCCTGGGAGGACAGTCTCAAAAGACCAAATCCTTTAGGCTAACTGCCTCAGTAAATTAAAAGCTTGGGACCAAACCTTACATGACTCCATACTGATGGATGGCACAGAATTAAAAAGACATTTCTGCTTATTTCTTACTTTTTCACAGTATAACTGACTCACACAACAGACTCAGGTCACTTAGGTAGCATCTAGAAAGGGAGCTCAGATAAGCTTGACCACAGAATTAACGGGGATGTAAAGAAGAACTCATCCAGAACTTTGCGCTGCTGACAAAGGCCATTGCAAGCAAAGCACAGAGTGAGGTTTCTTCCTATTGGACAGGGAAGAAGATTTCTTCTACCCAACTGTGTTCTGCCCCTGTATTTCAAATTCATTCCCTCCTCCAACATTTATTGTCCTATTATTTTGGGAGTGAGGATGGGAGGGGGTGAGGAAGGGAAGCAAAAATAATGCCTTCATTGATATTTACCTTTAACAAAAACATAGTAAGAGGAGACAATACTCCCTTTGCTTCTGCACGTGTATCTGCCTATGTCTCTGACTGTTGCATTTTTGGTGTACCACTCTTTCTCACTGGAACTCCTTGCTTTTGCCGATGGGTCCCAGTTCTGGAAATTCCAAGTCACAGGTCCCTCCTCGCCGCATGTCAGCCTTAATTCCTCCCCTTTATTCACAACCCGTAAAGACTCTGCATGGGACAGTGAACCTCCTGGAAAAAAAAAAAAGCACAAAGTAGATTGTCTGTCAATAGAACACTCTTTTTTTTTGCAGCAAAATTATTATTTATAGCTGTATACGTGCAACTAATATTTTGGGAATTATTTCTTGAAAATACTAAGGTGCAATGGCACTGTGTTATTCCACAGACATCTTTTGGCTTGTAAGACCTTTGGCACCCAGAGAAAATAACCAGTGCAGGTGGAAACTGGCTTCTAAAAAGCCTTTGGAAACTAAAGTTTCAGATGCACCACTTTCTGCAATGTTTTGGCTTTTGAATGGGAACAGACCCAAGCTATTTAAAAATTAAATTCAAGAACATATGAGTCTGATCCTACATGGCAGCACTTTTAATCATTCTTTGTCATTTAGTCAGTATGTTGCCAAGAACTAAAGTTTCCTTGCTCAAGAGTTATCTTTTTATAACTGCTCTCTCATGTATTCAGATGCTCCACTCATACTCTTGAATTAGAAGTGTCCAGTTTAATGAAGGCACCAGTACATTCCTTATTTCTTTACCTGAAGCGCCAATTCAACATTTCTTACATCAAAAAAAAAAAAAATTAATGCAAAATATTCTTCAGGTTTCCATCCCAACACTACCAAATTAATTTCACTGAGGCACCAATCTCCCAGTCACCAAAGCTGCTCTAATTGACCATTTAGCTTCTTTTTCACTGAACACACCATAACACAACGTTTTAAAAGTTCTCACAAAATAAAGCTCTGTAAAATTAGCAGCTCCAGTTCACAGTTCCCAACTACTTCCCAACTGTCTACACAAAGAAAGGAGCACATTCAGGCTCCTCTGGCTCTACTGTTACGGTAAGCCTTGCTGAGTTAGCATGCTCATGATTTGAAAGTCTTAGTGAGCCTACAAAAATGGAGTTCATAGTCAAAAATCCAGAGAAATTCTCACTGTTATGGACCTACTTGAATATCAGAAGAACATATGCAAATATTGGGGTGAACTTGCAGTAACAAACCCTTCCCCTTTCAGAGCATCTCTTCAGTCCTACGAGTAATCCTTACTTTACAATAACTGTGCTGTTTGCTCATGTCACAGAGTTGTACAAGACTGTACAACATCCGTGTGTAGCAGCAGAGTGATGCTGGTAAAAATACTACTTGCATGCAAAACCACACTCTGCAGCTCCATTCAGAGGCTGAATTTCCCTACCCACACAGATAACAATAGACGTTCAAGAAAAACAATTGGATAATTAGCTGGGGTGAGGTTATACACTCCAGACTTAATTCACTCATCTCACAGCTTTAGTCGTTCTTAAGGAATACACTGGATTAAGATCAGGTCAGGTAACTGCTCCTCTTCCTGACAAATCCACCACAGAGTAGGAAGCGAAGGATGGTCAGACCACCTGCAGAGCCTAATTACTTTGTCTGTAGTCTGGAAGGAGCCCTCCTTGGAATTAGAATTTAGCAGTGTCAAACTCAACTGGCACTCATTCTTCCAGTGTCACCAAGTAATTTTCCTCATGAGGTCCACTAATCCTGCATATATGCTTCCATGACTGAACGCAGAAACAACCACCCTAGAAATAAAAATCGCCAGAAAAATGCAGAAAAAACCAACTATTAATTTCAAATCTGCTACCTCAAAGTGCAGGTATGTGTCTAAGCTGTGGTACAGTAGCTCAAACAAGAAGAGTGAAAGTCCAAGATCTCAGAAGTACAAGTTCCAGTCAGCAGTGACATGGCAGGCAGGAAAGCTGGAAAAATCCTTTGCCCTGGGCAAAGAGGTGCCTGACTGCAGGGCTGAGGCAAGAAGACCTCTGATTTTCAAACCCCTCAGATCAGAGCCAGGAACTTTTGGCATGTGAGAAGAGAGAAGACCTCTGAGAAGGGCGCCTGAACAATCATGCAGGTCCTTCATGGGGATGTCTTTGGAAGACTTCTCTGCTGCTTCCCACAGACCACAGGGCACTTCAAGTGACAAATTACATGAGCTGCAAAAAACAGCAAAAGCGTGGTGTGGTATAGCTATTCTGGCACCAGCTTAACACACAAGTCAGGGAAGATTGAGAAAGCAGAAGATGTGGACAACCTTTACTGGCATCACTCCATGCCTGCAGCCAGCAAGGTCTCAGCACAGGCCCTGCCAGGGAGGTGCACGTGTAGCTGGACTGGGATGGCCCCCACTGCCCACTGTCTCAAGGAGCACAGTCCTGGGCATGTCACACACCCCCTGCCATGGAGCAAACACCAGCGTGTGCCCTCATCACGCCACAGGGCAGCTCTCCTTCACCAGCACGAGGGGACAGGCTGCTGTGGCCTGGCCTCAGCTCCCAACCCCTGGCACGATGCAGGCAGCAGGGACGAGCACGCCAGCCTGCCAGCCCAAGCCATGCTCCCTCTCCTTCGGCACCAGCCTCAGCTGCAACAAGAGGTGGCTTCATTCCAAGTGTCCAGGGCTACACGGAGAACAAACTCATTTACTTGCCCCTGAGGAAATGCCAAGCCAGCCTGGCTTGCTGAACTGCTCCGCTTCCCTCCTGGCTATTTATACAGCCCAATAATGACACACGGGCTAAGTGCAGGCTCCAAACTGCCCAGACAAAACCGGCCTGTAAAGCCCTGCAGACAGACATGGGGCTTCTCCTCCTTCCCAAACCCACCTAGGCACCCAGCCCTAGGGCACAAGGGTGTGTGAAGGTCAAGTGTAGGGTATCACCAACAGGTTTGCAGAGGAAAAGGGACCCGTTTGAGGTAGCAGTGTAAAGATTAATGTCATAATTGACCTATTACGGGAGGATGGATCTGTCAAACCATACACATCACTGTGTTGTGTGTAAATTCTGACAGGTTCTGCAGTAACAAACGCTTCCCCTCATGAAGGCCAGCTCAATAGTCCTACAAATACTCACCACCATGTTCCTCTGATGCACAGCACAGCATTGCACAGCTGGACTGGACATATAATGGCCATGCCTGAGCCAAGGGGAACATTTTTCAAAACCCAACACCACCTGCATGCAAAACCACACTCTGCAGCTCCATTCAGAGGCTGAATTTCCCTACCCACACAGATAACAATAGACGTTCAAGAAAAACAATTGGATAATTAGCTGGGGTGAGGTTATACACTCCAGACTTAATTCACTCATCTCACAGCTTTAGTCGTTCTTAAGGAATACACTGGATTAAGATCAGGTCAGGTAACTGCTCCTCTTCCTGACAAATCCACTACAGAGCAGGAAGCAAAGGATGGTCAGACCACCTGTAGAGACTAATTACTTTGTTTGTGGTCTGGGTTTTGGAGGAAGCCCTTGTTCTCTCCCCATCTCTCTTGGATGAAGATACACCAGTGCTAAACCCAACAGACAAGTCCACCAGTGCCCGTTTTTCCAGCACCACCAGAAATTTTCCATGAGTTCCAATAATCCCCTACATAAGCTCACATGGCTCAATATATAAAAAGGTATCCCACAAAAAATAATTGCCAGAAAGATTAGAAAAACATAATTTAGTATTTTTATGGAATGTTTATGACTCTTACCTACTCCTTCCCCTAGCTCTCATCCTATCCATTCAGGTTAGGAGTTCAAATTTTTGCAACACTTACCATCAGAACTATCTGGCAAGTTACTGGAAAGTTTTTAAAGGTAGTAAACAACACAGCAGAGCATGACCTGTCCAGATGCACAAGAAATATGTTATGTACCACAACTGGAAAAAAAAAGAAAAAAAAAGAAGAGGAAACAAGCACACTGTGGTGAAGTATCACTCATATTTTGAGATGGTTTTGCTTTGGTTCCTTTTACGCAGTCTCTGAATTCTAAGCAAAACAATTTACAAATTGAATAATACCTTGTGCAAAAGATTCCCAGTGCGAAGAGTTTTCTTCTCTTGCCTTTTGAAAATAATGTCTCTTCAAGAAAACTATGACAGTGTAAGGACAACCGGTTGTAAACACAATGACTATTAGATTTGCTTCATATTATGCACCAAAATATCATCTGTCTTTAAAACAAGAATTAAAATGGTGTTTAGAAAGATGAGAATGACTTTCTATCTTCTTTTTGGAGGAATAATTAAGTGACAGAAATCTGAGAGTTTAACTAACAACTTGTAATCTGGCGTACTAATCCCCACAGCATGTGTCCATCTGCTCTCTCGTCATCTTTTCCCAGACTCATGTCTGAGAGTGCTCCATCTGTATGGCACCCGAGTGATAGGGCTCTTTCCAGGCCCCCTGTTACTCTCAGGGACTCCAGCAGCATCAACCACGTAATCACAGCCATGACACCAAGACTCATAACTCAGGAATCAGTTGTGTTGGCAGTATATATGCCAGAGATAGTAAGGGATCTCTAAGTGCCAAACCCCATGGGATACAGTGTCTGCTGTCTCCTCCCAGAGCTCTGTGTTCAGCCCAGGCGGGATTACGGCTTTACCAGTCACCAGCAGGACCATAAACTTTCTGAGCAATGGGATGGAGGAACCCACTGCTATGTCCCCACTGAAGTTTTCCAGGCATGGGTACGCATCCTTACTCTGTTATCTGCCCCACACCTGGGCAAGCCTCCACCCTCTCTCCACCTCTTTACACCTTTGAAAAGGAGGTGGACTACTACTTCAATATTCAGCTGAGTGTCCCCATCTCAGTGAGGCCCACCTGACCACGGGAACAACTCAGGACAAGGAGAAGAGAGGAAACCTGTCTTCTGCCCACGTGGGTCCTGTGGTCTCAAGTGGGGCAATGATCCCACTGTCGATCACAGATTGTGGATCCCACCATGACACATTCAACATTCCCCATACACTGCATAGCCAGAGTACAACACTGGGATTCTGGATGACCCTCTAGAGTTGTCCTCAAAGGCAACTAGAGGGTGTAGTTATTATATGCTAACAAAAACACACTGATTATGGCAAATATTTAATAAGTCACAATTTAGAAAAACTAAAATAAACTGCTAAGCTCAGAGTTGGACAGCCCAAGTTCCATTTTGGATGTACTAAATTTGAGTCCTACAGCTGAAGAGCTTCACTTCCAAAACCCTAACTTCTCCTTGTAATATAACAAACTTGAGATAAAAACTACAATGCTGGGATCATTTGTGAACAAGGCTGTGTAACTGAAAAAGGAATATATGAATACATTAAAATGAAGGAAGAGGGAGGAAAGAGGAGGAGCACAGCAGTTGTGAATTCTGCATGCAGAAGGAACATCTGGAAAACCAGGCTGGAGGAATTAGAAATTCAAACAGCTCTAGATAATGCTGATAGGAAATGCAGGTCAAATTGCAGGGATATGATTAAGGACAGCAGAATGTTCCTGTAACAATTAAGGGATGTGCAAACAACAAAAGCTCTGGCTAAGGAGTGAACCATCCTGGGAAAAAAAATACAGTTTATGCTGGAGCTTTTCAGCCTCAGCACAACACTGCTGTAGCATGGAAAAGCACATCAGGTGCAAGTCCACATCAAGCTCGCAAGCAACTGGAAACCATCTCCAGCTGCCAAGCAAATAAAAGATGTGGGACTGCTATGGAATAAGATGAAGAGTCAAACACTGTGGATTTTATTCCCAGCTCTGCCACAGATTTCCTGCACAACCTTAGGCCAACAGGTTAGTCTCTCTGTGGCCGCTTCCTCTTTCAACTCTTATCTAAACATTAAAAGGAACAAGAAGTTTGTGGCAGCTCTATAACACAACAGATGGCTTCCAAAGAAAAATAGAAACAAAAAACCCTGTGCCTTATCCCACGCCCTTCCACTTTAAAGTTGTGTCAAACATCTTCCAGGACAGAGGCACAGTGCAGCTTCACAGTGCAGTCACAACCTGCTCACATCCAGTACCAGCCTCTCTGCCAAGCCCACAGGACTGGCAGCGCCCTGCCAACAGGTTCATTGCTGCTCAGCAAGGGCAAATCCCTCATCCTGCCTCCCCAAGGGCTGGGACACATTAAAAGGGCATGGGAGGCTCTCCCGAGCTTCTGCCTTTTCCCCTTGCAGTTGTCCATAACTTTCACAGTCATCATCATGTTAGCTGTACAAACAGTGCACAAGGAAAACAATGACCTGACCATGACCTGATCCTGCCCATGATTTCTAAAGCAGTTAACGTTTTCTATCATAAATGCACACAGGAGCTCGACTTCAAGTGACAAAATGTCCACAACTTTTGTGCAAGATTGTGGGGATTGGATACAATTGGAGAGACTATTTTTTTCAGTGCCTATGCATTCTGGGCACTGGCTTAATTTCAAGGGCTATCACACAGACTTCAGTCACCGTGGTTTCTCATCTACAACAACATAAGAGAGCAGAAACAAGAGATATGCTTTATCAGTTAAAGTAGTGGCACTGTTGTAGATGCAATGGTCCAGGGATATCAGCAAGACATGGCTTGCAGGGAAGTAATATCCTCTTTCAGCATACCCAGCACTGCTGGAAAAAATGAACTTGTTTTCAGACACACAAGTCCCCTGCAGGTCTGAAAGAAGAGCAGAAGCAAAACCATCTCTTTTATACAAGTGCAGAGGTCCTAGCCAGAAGCCTGCTCAATCTTCTCTAGAGTATTTACATACAGGTCTAATTGAAGAATATCACATTTCCAACTCTGTCTCTTACTTGTTAAAGCCGCTATGACAGTTGACATATGCTATGATGGACATGAATGTAGATCCTTTCAATTACATTTTCTTTGTCCTGCCATTTCATGCCCCAAGGAAAAATATAAAGTGTCGAACTTGCATGTTAATCGCACCGAAACAACTTGAATTTACTCTGATGTATAAATCTCCCAGATTTTTCAAAGGAGACATGCTATCATATGCTTACTTGTTTTCTTCCACTTCACTAAACAGACACTCTCCCTTATGCTAGATGAAAAGTTTAGCAATGGCAAATGTCAGTTTTAAATTATTTGATCTGAAAGCTACATCAGATCCTGTTTCTGCCAGGCTGTGGGGGAAAAGGTGGCTAGCAAAAGAAACCATCCACACCAACACCCACACTAGTGTCTTCCTCAAAGACATAGACCAAAAAATACCCAAGACATGATTGTCCCTGCAAGTGTCATGGGCTCTCAGCATATCTGAATGACACAAATCCTTGCTGACTGTCTCCTCTGCCCCAACTTCTTTTCAGAGACTGAAAAATTATCTCTCCCTGGACACATATTTACGTCTAGGCTGATTACACTTCCCTGCAAAACTAAGCGGTTTGTTTCTAACCCATCTCACAGGGTCAGTGCTATCTGCTGACCAACAGACTCTTCAACGCCGTGTTTTCCAAGCAGAAACGAAGAGCTTATGAGCTTGTGCTCGCTCTGAAGTTTTCTCAGAAGCTATATATTACTAAGCAGAAAACCAGTGGAGAGGATTAATGAGTGCTTTGACTTTTACCCAGCTGCATGAGGGCAACCCCTGTCTTCCCACCCAGCCGTGCTTGCCCCCATCACCCTGAAAGGGAAGGGGGCAAAGGAAGGGCACTGTGGAGAGCAGGAGGAGGGAGCTCGTCAGCACAGCACTCAAAGGCGCAGCCAAGCTGACTCCATCTGCAAACAGCATCAAGGAGAAATGGAGATCTCCCACACAAAGAGCAAGTGTGGAAACAGCCAGCTGGTTCCTACCCATGGCAAACCCAAGAGAGGAAGTGGCAGGAGGTTAGAACAAAGGTTGTCTTTATCATCAGTAAAGCATGGGGAACCACGGAGGCTGGGGCTGTGAGGCCCTTTGCAGTGATGCCCCATGGTAAGCTTTTAGCTCCACAGTCTGCAGTTGAACCTACATGGACCTGCCTCATGACACACCTCATGCCCTGGCAAGGCACTTCACAGAAAAGTAAGAGGCACTTGGTGCTTACCACTTGCAGAGAAAAGAGCTCAGGAGACTGAGGGGACATCCAGCTACACCTGGAGAGAGGTTATGCACCCCTCCAAACAAGATGTGGTGAATCAGGAAGAGCCAGTATCAGAGACAGGTGGCAAGATGACAAATCCAGCCAGCTCTATAGACCCTGTACATCCCACTCTCCAATAGAGACATTCACAGGATCTTCAGGCAGGATAAGCATGAGCACCTGGGACAATTGCTGGCTTATGGGTGGAAGCCAGCAGATCCTCCTGCAGGGGGTCTTGCCACACGGATTAGGGATGTAGCTAACAGCACTTTGCTTCAGTACTTCAGAAGCAGGCTTAGCAGAGCAGATTCCTCACATGACCTCCAAAACCAAGTGAGGACTGCCCTTACTGTTGCAAGTGCAACACTCCCTCAAGGCCAGGGGCTGGGGGAAGCAACTGCACCTTCCAGAGACAGAGACAGAGACAGAGACACACCTTCCTCTTCCCCACTGGCTTTATTTCCCTTGCTGGGGCAATGAAAATCCAGCCATGCAAACAGGCTATTGTTCCTGCCTGCTGAGCAGCTTGCCCTTTCTGACAGGCATCCCTCACTCTGCAAACAGAGGCATTTGTTAAAGGCAGACATGTAGCTGAATATAATTCTAGTTTAGCACACATAATGGCTACAGGAGGTTCAAACACCATGTCTTTTTCCAAGCCTGAGTATGGTACCTCCCTGAATCCTCTTTTCTTGAGAATTCATGGCTTTGGGGGTTTTGGGGCGTTTTCTGTTGTTTTGGGGTTTGTTTTTTGAAGCAGTACCACATGCACTACAGTAGCCCAGTTACTTATCTTGAAGTAGTATGTGTGACAACGTACGCTAGGTGATTAATCCATTTCATTATATTACATTGATACACTATGGTCTCTTATACCTAAACTTCCCACCATGGAAGGAATCTACATGCAATGTATTAATGAATAAAACAAAACCCAATGCATGACTGACCTGACGGGTTTGGTTTTTTTAAACTAGAATGGTCTGTGCTTACAACAACTACCTGATAATTCTTATTCAAAGAGAAATACAGAGGACAGCTAAATATGTATGTATGTACACACAAAAGAAGATTTGCAAAAAAAAAGAGCAACTGTATGCCACAACACTTGTCAGTATTGAGATTTATACATTTAGACTGATCCTTACTCTTACTGAATTATTGCCTTCTTCCCTCTAATTTCCAAAATTACTTATTTACCAGCTGTTCCCACAGTTAGTTTTGTCAGCTGTTAGACACATAAATAAACAAATTATAAAGTAAGTGTGGAGAATGATTAGAAGGAACGAAAAAGCACACTAACGCACAGCGTATTCATATTCAGCTGTCATGCGCCCCATCTATTCCTTTAATGGCTCTTTCTTCTCACTTCTCTTTGCTGACATTTACATTAAAAGGTGCAGTGTCTTTCAACTTCCATTTTGAACGAATGTTCCTTGTAATGAGCAACATAGGCTTGAAAGCATGTTTTCTGAAATGCAGTGAAAAGGTAGTATTAATGAAGAGATATGAGAAAACTGGAGAACAGTGAATAGTTTTGCAGTCTGAATTAATGCCTATTTGGAAAAGGCTCAACTGAGGAACGAGATGTAAGACTTTTGGCAATGCGAATTCTAATTATTTCAAGTCTTGGCAGTAATTTTATCAAATAGTAGCAATTTCATTAAAAGGTGCACTGGTAATCATCTACATAAGGCCTCCAGAGGGGAAAATATACCAATAATTGCATAATTATGGTATCACTGCTCGTATGATGGACCACATTAAATACCACAAAGAGGAACACTGCTTTTTACTTTCTCTAGACATTTAGTTCAGTACATTTTCCTAGAAGATTACAGCAATAAACAAGACTTTCAGATTAACATGTTCACCAAATTTTGCAGAAAAGACACAGCTATCTTTTATATCCATAATACTTTGTATTCTCTTTTCCTTCACTGAAAGAACTGACAGATTAATGAGAAAAATTCTGGGTTTAGTAATAAGATAGAGTATTTATACATTTGTGTTACCAAAATACAAGTCACTGCATCATGTCATGCAGGCACATGGCACGGGATCCATTTAAGAAGCAGGTTTTAGGATATTTCCATATTTGTCCATATAAATTAAGTGTATCTATTCAGAGATTTTTGATAAGCCTGCAAGAAGTTAGATTTCCCTTGTCTAAATAACACTTAAACTTTTCTATTAAGATGTTGGTAAAAAATTCTTGTGAAAGTGTTGTTTTACAGACAATACCAGATCTAGTAGTTTTTCAGTGAGGTACCCAGTATATTAGAGAAGTATCTTTGCATATGCCTTCTCAAACTATGACTAGTACAGTTTCTGGAGGAGTCATTGGCACATTTTGCAGAACACCCTCAGGTGAAAAATTTCACCTCAGACAATCACAGTAACACCCAGCAACATCTGTCACTGATGTTGTCTTAGATAGAAGTGCTTTGAATACAGAGACTTGGATATATTTCTGACAATTTGGTTTCACTTCCTCAGTCTTCTGGCAATGAGATAAGTAACTCGGCTGTTGAACGTCATCTCTAATATCAGCAGAAGTCCAACTTGTAGTTTTTGCTTTTAAATTGTACTTTATGTTCTAGTTTATTTATAAGCCTTATCACAAATTGCATACACATTGCATATACAGAGGTAGCTGCTTACTGAGAAGTAGTCCTCCTTCCTGCTCCAGGAGAGATACACAGAGGACTACTTGATGTGAGTGCAACCTGAGTGCCTGCTTAAACAGGGAATCCCATTTCAGCAACTCTTCTGCACATATCTAGCTTATAGGAGAAGACCAGAAACACAGGGCTTACTTCTGCTCCTTCCATTTAACCTCTTTTATTGTGCTGCATACTTCAAATCCTAGGTATGATAATATTAATACTACTGCAAAGTCAGCAGTTTTATGTATAATACCTGGAAGTCAGACATGCTATGGAATAGGAAACCTGAACAGCTTGTGTTAATATGAACACTACTGGGAGGAAGCTTTTATTTTGTGGAAGATAACATAATTTCTTTTCACAGTTAAAAAGTTATGCTCATCCAGGCATTGAAAGCACTTCCATGACATAGACAATAGCAAACAAAGAAGCATCGAAAGTGAAGAAGAGAATCAGCCAGCCACTGAGCAGCAGAAAATGAATGCCTCGGTATCAGGTCCTAGCATGGAATTGTATACAAGGCATACAAACAGAACCATTTCAGGTAAAAATACCCTATTAAGCTGCCTATTTAATTTACTATTACATGAAAAGTAAAACCACAGCATTCTTATAATGCACATTTTCCTTTTAAAAGGTAAATATACTCAACAGTGATTTTGAAAATACAAAAACATAAATTTAAACTTACAGCTCCTCTAATCATTAAAAAAATAAAAGCAAAAATTTATTCAAGCTGTACATTTGCTGTCAACATTTTAAAGATAATCTAACTACTGGATTCATCAAAGTCAGTCCCTGAGCACCTTTAGGCAGGTTGTGCTGCAGCAATAAACCAGCCTTTGGCATCTGGAGTTTCCTAGCAGGTGCAGAGAAAATATTTTCTTTATTTCAGTTCATTCACTACAACTCAATTAAGCAACTAGTCCATTCAAAGAGGAGCTACTGATCTGGAGCTGAAAAAAAACCATGAATGCTTCTTTCCATTGCTATTCTGAGAATAAGGAGAGCATGACATGGACTAGTTCTAAAATTTTTGTAGCACAGTGATTAGAAACCACCAGTTTTGACTACAGATAGGCCTTTCAGGCATTAATTCTTCATTTCAAAATATTTCTCAATGAGTTTTTTCTTCTGAATTGGCTGGCTTCTATGTGGTGCTATTTTTTTATCTAACGGAAGAACATTTCAGAATTCTTGTTTCCCTCATTGTAATCGATGCAAATTATCAGTAAAAATCTATTACCTAATACAAGAAATGTCAACATTTTCTATTTTCATACTAAAACATACACATGAAGAATCAGGACCAGTGTGTATATATAACAAGCTACATAATTGCTTAAATACAGGCACAGTGATTAATCAAAGTAAGTATAACATTAACTGCAAAGGCTATATTTAATTAAAACTCTATCTCAATGGTAATAAAGGAGGTTAAACCTTTCTTTGCAAAATGATTAAGTACAAATGCAAAACAGTTAAAATGAGGCTTACAGTTGGCTGATTTAAATCATGATTAAAATCAGATTTACAATGCTTTGAATCAAATTGAAGCACATAGTACAGGGGGAGATAACTATTTTATTGAACCTGGAAGCACTGCATTTCTCATCTGCAGTCAGATGTCAATTTTACACATCATATCTGGAGGAAATGCAAACAAGTCTGAGAAGGCTGGGAAGAGCAGGAGGAGGAGGCGTTACAAAGGATACTCCAAAAGAAAATGTTGGAAAAGGTTTATCATAGAAAAGAGAAGCCAAAGTGTTTATATTGTCGATGTGTAAAATATTATTATAAAAAGGATGGTGATGAGCAATTAATTACATCCAAAAGACAAGGAGAATAAAAGGATGGAATTAAGCAACCAGCAAGGGAGATTAGGTATCAGAAGAAGCTTTTAACCTTTAATAACTATTTACTAGAAAAAACAGGTGGTAGACTCTGCAGCACAAATCTGCCTTAGAGCAGGTTAGAACAAAAGTCTGTGTAGGGAGATCTGCTCCATCTGACTACAAGGAAGAGCTGGGGACAGACCAGATCTCTGCAGGTCTCCTCCAGCCTTACTCATAGA
Organism: Edolisoma coerulescens; assembly: GCA_013397115.1. Lineage (NCBI taxonomy): Eukaryota > Metazoa > Chordata > Aves > Passeriformes > Campephagidae > Edolisoma > Edolisoma coerulescens. The sequence continues at coordinate 685,246 of VWZW01001322.1, forward strand.
GTTCTATGGGAGCTTCCTAAGACTTGCTGTGTCTCTTAGAAACCCAGCTGCAGGAAGAAGATGAATGCATGAGAAAGTCAGATTTCATTCAGCAAAGAATGAAGTTTCCAGTCCTGAGGGCTGCACACAAAACCTTCAACATGTGACATCAGTGCAGCCATTAACTCCTGAACAAAAAACATATTAAGTAAGAGAGCCAAGTGCAAGTTTTATATCTCATGATACCCGTCAGCAGGAATCTAGTTAGTTCTGAACGGCCTAGGTATGCAAACACCCCAAACATTTCTATTACACAGCTCACTGGGATCTTCCACCCCTTCAAATCATGCAGGCTCTGAATGACAGGTTATAACCAACAAGCTTGACTTCTTTTTCCTGCGTGGCTTTTGCACAATGCCTTTCTGTAAAACAAATCCACTCCGGCCTTCTCTTCTCCAGGCTGAACAACCCCAGCTCTCTCAGCCTGTCTTCACAGGAGACATGCTCCAGCCCTCTGGTCCCTCATCAGGAGCACGGCCACCCAGCATGAGCAGAGGAGCACTGCTTAGCTTAACACAATGGCTGATAGGAAAAGAGAGGAGATGTAAGACTAAGCTGGCATTCCCATGTGTCCAAAGAACCTTTAAGAGATGCATCTCCCTGATTTTCACATTTGCCTGCCACAGTTCTCACCTCTTCTTAACTTAAATCAGCCCATGCATCCTCTTTATCACTTAGATTTACAACTGTCAGTGCCTAGTTGACCAGAGAATTCTTCTCCACGTCAGATATTTAATGATTGTGTTACATGATTACAGATTCAACTGTCAAGATGATATTTAAAATCATAGACATTTAATGCAGTCAGCCCCCCCCGGTGACAAAAAACCCTGTAGCTCATAATGTTACCCAGTGATGCTTCATTTTAGTTCAATTTCCAGGAATGATCCCTATGGAGCAGCCCAGAAGTTGCATAGCATGGCAGCAACATTAGAAACTTTTCTGTTATTTACATGCCTGTTTACTGTTCAAGTCAAGAGCCTTACGTGCTGTAAAAAAAAAAAAACCAAAACTTTTGCAACATGAAAAATATCATTAAAAATCCATTAAATCTGAAAACCTGTGTTTTCAGAATAAATCAATATAATCCCCAAGAGTAAATCCACTGAGAGAATAACATTTACTGTGCTTTCTAATTGGTATCCCCTAGAAAATAGGAGTCACATTCTCCCCTCAAACACAGATGTTTACACTCTCCTTATGCTTTTATCACTAACGGCAGCAATCTTGGCCGGTGGACAAACAATACACTTCAGTTGTCATTAGGTTTGGCAGCCAGCCAAGGAGACTGCTCACACGCGTAAAATTACGTTCATTTATGACTGTTTGCAGGATTCATTTTCAAATAGGGTCCTATTGGGAAAAAAACTTCTAGTTTCCTAAAAGTCACTGAAAAAGCCAAGCAGAATACTATAGAATATAGAAGAATATTAGTAATTTAAAAAGTCTTTTTATGTCAAGGTCTTATCATCTATGTGCATTCTCTTCAGGTTTTTAATAAATGACCAAAAGATGTAACACACTTTCATTAGATGCCTTAGCATCAGCTCTTCTCTCCTGCCTAAGGTTACAATGAACACCTTAAGCTCTGTTACAGCTGAAAAGTCTCGACCAGGGAAGCTGAGTTTCTAAGGGACAGAAACACCTGCAAGTTGTTTCTTGGGCATGGGAACAGTCAGAAATTTTAAAAAGGTAAAGCTTTGTACTTAAAGTGAGAGGGTACTTAGAGTAAATGCAATGCATTAGGATATCAGACCTCATTTCCTCTAGTCATTCTCTGAACAGCTGAAAGAGACTTAAGGAAATGAGTCAAAATCCTGGAAGATGTTTGTACTAGATGAAAAAGAAAACAACATCTGTAAAATCATGTGTCACATCCATAGAGCAAGACAACGTGTAACACTTGATCTCTGCAATGGCATTCATCTTCGTAGACAGAGAAAAAAAGCTGGAAAGTGGCTTAACCTTGAGCACTTACTGCCTCTTTTCTACAAGACTGATATGAGATTATATCAGTCATTGTGTATTGCAGATAAACATACATGTTGTTGAAACTCTTTGATGCTATATGGTTCTTGTTTTATCCAGAACTTGTTGTTCCTTACCTTCAGATTCCATCAGACTGTTTACTGTTCAGACTAGAAAGCAGCTTTCCTTCAAACTAAAAATGCCTAGTATTTGGTATTTAGTTTGACAGCTCCAGATATGCCTTAAAAATCTCTGTAATAGCTTGCAGTAACAACAAATTATAGTTCAGACAGAAATCCAAAGACTATAGAGATACTATTAGTCTCTCAGAACTGACCAGAGAGTGAAAAGGACAAGCTTCACCAGGAGAACCTCCTACTGACTGGAATATGACTCAGATGTTCCTCCCAAGACCTGTCCTAGCTCATGTTTACATGTGCTAAAGACATATCCCTTCCAATTCCACCTGTGTCCTGGTGCAGCATGTCCCTTCTGGAGGTGACTCAGGATCCTTTGCTTAATTCAGGCACCTGCAAAGAAGTGTTACTGTTTGGATAATCACTGGGAGAGCTGAAATGAGATGGAAAACCCAGAGAGCCAATACAACCCAACAGCACTACAGCTGCAGTCATCTGTAGACAAGAGGCTCTCTCTGGCAATATAAGCACATGGAAATGCCTTCAGTCTCTATGAATGGTATTTAAACAGGATGCAAATGGGAGTCTCACTTCTTGCCAAATTCGTCACATTCTTTATTATGAAGCCTGAACAAAAATCACTTACGCACTTGCTGGGAGAGGGTTCCCACTGGTAACACAAGGAAAAAGAGTTCAATATTGAGCAATCTTTCACATTTCCATTCTGCTCCTGGCAGTGGTCGTAGGCCACATTTCTGCACAGGAGACTCTGCACTGCCACAGGAGAGGGTGGAAAAGGAGGAGAGCAGAGATGGAAATGGGAGTAGGGAGGGAAGGATACTCAGATGGCTTGAGGCGGGTCAAGGCAGTGACTGAATGACAGCAATCAGAATCCTCATCAAATTCAATCTTCCTCCTTCAAGCTTCCTCCCTCATGGCTGACAGGTAGCAGGGAGCATCATGAAAACAGACATTCTTCCCTCTGGGCATAGGGAGAGTCTCCTATTACTCGGCAGCTGATTAGGAAAAAAAAAAAAGGTTGCATTGATAGATGCTGAAAGAACCATGTCCAGTCTTCCATGACCACAGGATGGAAATGCAAGAGACTCTGGCAGAGTACTGGATGGTGGGGGACAAAGTGAGCCTTGAGGGAGGACAGGAGAAGCAGAGAGAAAAGACTGTTCCAGAATATTGCATCAAAATGAGGACTAGGCAAGCCCCAAATGGAAGGAAGTGTGGAAGCATGTTAGGATGCAAGAAAAACAAAAAGTAGGAAGGGACTATGGACAGAAGAGATGAATGGTTTACCCTTTGAGAAGCTATGTTAAGCTGTTCTCTACATCCTCCTTCCCAGTTTGCAACCAAAAGGAAGAAGCTCTTGACGAACAGCCAAAGAAAGATACTTATAATAAGTCTGTATACTGATAAACAGGATAGGTCTCAACAGGGACTGTGGGAGACCATCCCAGCCAAGTGTCTACACTGAGGCAAAACCAAAAGTAGCACAGGGTCGCACTAGCTCTGGAGCAATCCAGAACAGGACGTCAGCTCTGTCCTGCCTGTCACTTCTGATGTTCCTGTGCCACTGCCAGGACACAAACCATCACTCTGATTCCTCCTCCAGCACCACAAAACTAGCCCAGAATACTCCTACATCTGTATGATACACAGATGATGCACACACATACGCAAGGACAGCTGTCTTTTGCAGCAGCAAGTTATTTCTTACAACATGGTGTGTTTTTGTTCATGCAAGTTTTTGCCTGATGTGTCCCTGAAGTCTCCCACAAGTAAGTGTATAAACCCAGAACGAGAGGAAGGATCATAAGAAAGATTCCCTCCTTGCTTCTCCAGCACTCTGGAAACTGCACCTCTGTCTTCCAGGAGATACTGCCACTGTGACCTGCTTCCCAAGCTTTCCTTAAGGACAATCTAACTATATGATGAAGGATAACCTTAAAGTGCAGGCAAGAAATACATGAAGTAAAGAAAGTTGGCAGGTATTAATAATTTCAACATTTTAAAAATTTTTTTCTAGGAATAACTCGTTGGTAGGAGACTTTCCCACTCCTGTGGCCACAGCATTTTGCAGCCGTATGTGGGTACTTCTAAATAGAAAAGTCCAAATTGCCAGATACCACACTAACTCAGATTACCAATAAACAAAAAGCAGCAAACACAAAAAGTTACCTAAACAAAATCATTCACACATCCTAAAGTGAAGTGCTTTGCAGTGAAGAAGTGTAAATTGTCACTACTGTTAATTCCTGGTGTGTTAGCGCTGTTTGCTCCCACGGGCAGAGGCTGGCGGAACGCTCCCCGTCTGTCACACAGGGTGCTCTGCAAGGCTACTCTCTGGTGGTGGCAGCAGACGTTTAACACCCATCGCTGTGCACCGCTTCCCTGGATCCTCAGCTCGTTCTTAGCTAAGCAGCAAAAGAACCTTTCACGTTATCTCCTTTCAGACTTCAGTGCCCAGGGCCAAATTCCTCCCCAGGTCTCGCAGCGACCCCGTTACAGCACCTTCCCCTGGACACCGCCTAACGCCTCCTAAGCCTACAAACGATGCGAGGAGATGCACGGCGGCTCTGAAAGCCATGTGCCAAACAGCCCAGCGCTGCAGCCAGATGCAGAATTTAAAACCATTAGAGTCGTGCTCCAGGGCTGTGAGGTCTTCTTTTAAGAAAGAAGTGGAAGTGAACCTACGACACACTGAAGTTTTAGCACCGGCTGACCTCCCGAAGGCCTGAAAGGCACCCATCGCCCTCCTCTTCACCGCGAAGGACCGCCAGTGCCGGAGCAGAGCAGCCCCGATGCCCTGTCCCGCGGCGATCCCAGCACCCGGGGCACCGGCCCGCCGGCGGGCGCAGAAGGCACCGAGCCCACCTGGCCCCCCGGGGAGGCTGCACCCCGCTGCACAACGCTGGACACCTGACGGCGGCCGCTCGTTCCTGCCCATTGTTCAACGAGCACTTAAGCGCGGGGACATTTTGTACCGATCCCCAGATAGTTTATTGTCAAAACAGCCCGGCCGGGGAGATGAAGGGGGGTGGAAGGGCTCGCTGCCGGCCCCTCTCCCAGCCCCGGATACCCGCGCACGGCAAACAAAGGACTTTATTTTCCCCGGCGGGGCGTCCCACAAGGGCAGCGCGGGGCGATGTCGGGCACACCGCGGGCTGCCGCCCGACCCCGGGCGCGGCGCTGCCCCGCCTCGTGGAAGGGNCCGCCGCCGCGGGGATGGGCGCAGGTGAGGAGCTCCCCCGCCCCCCGGGGAAGGGCCGCGCTCCCGGGTGCCTCGTTTGGGCTCGCCATAGAGCCCCTACGCAAAATGATTTAAGAAGGACAGAGCCCAGTGGCCGAATGCGCGCACAGTGCTGTCGTGGGGGAGAGCTGCCCTCCTCACGGGCAGCATTCTGCCATGCCGAGCACCCGAGGGAGCGGGGCCGTGGGGCTGCGTAAGCCCAAGTGGAACGTGGACCGGAGAAAGGTGGGGGGGAGCGGCCGGGCTGGGCACGGGAGCTGGAAACGGAGAGAGCATCCCTTAAAGGGCAGGTACAAAGCCATTTGCCTAGCTTTGAAATCCTCACTGATCGGTCCTGGAGATGTCATAGCAGTTTCTGGAGGCACCAAAGGTATCGCCTCCGCCCTGGCTCGCTCCGCTGAGATCGACTGAGCCCGCTGTGGGCCACCACCTATCAAGGGCCAGAGCACCTCGAGTGACACTTAAAAGTAAATGCTGTGACACAAAGCGAAGACTTGAAAGAAGCGGCTGGTTTGGTATGGGAAAGAGAAAACTGACAGGGAGCTTAAACACGGAAAGGGTCCTTAAGAAAAGGATTGTGAGCGATTGTTTTTCATGTCCCTCAAGGGCAAGATAAAAAGTAATCCATTTAGTTCTCAGGAAAAAAAAAAAAAAGTCACTTAAATGTAGGGAAGGCACTTGCAAAGAGCAAGAAGGATTTAGACTACAAATGCATTGCAAAGAAGGGGTTGTGGAATCCCACAGAGGGAGTTTTTTAAGCACTGACAAGGATCTGGGAGCACTCACTTCTGTAGCTGCAGAACTGGCGTGGAGCTGCTCTTCAGGCAGAAATAACTCAAACTATACAAATGTCTAGCTTTAACACTGCTTTGGCAGTCAGTGTCACACACTGCTCAGGCGAAAAAAGGTATGCAGGTGACCCAGGCAAAGGAGTCATGCATGCGTTCACCAGGCATGTTCTGCCCAAGCTATCCACAGGCAGCACCTGGAGAGGGAAGTGGGCGAAGGACACACAGACTGTGAGAAAACCCGTAACAACACTTCTGGATGTACAGAAAGATGTAGAGGACATATGGCAAAACTTTCACCCAAGGAAAAGCATAAATGTAGACTTCTTGAAATGTGTCAGTACAGATCAGAAAAATTATTGAAGGTAAAATATTCCTTTTCTTTTTTCTTCATCTTCCTTTCTTTTTCACTCTTGTCAGATTTTTTTCCAAGGTTAATAGCGCTGTCCCAGATGGTCCAGCATGAGATGAAAGTCTTGTCTTATATGTTTAAAATGGCTCTCTCCATTTCTTTACTCTCTTTCATCTCTGACAGCCAGTCCCTTTTGATGGGTGAATCCTTCCTCTGCTGCAAATGGAATACCTTTTTGTTAGCACACCAACAATTTAAAAATCAAATAACGTTTTAAAATCATATTTCTTACTAGGTGCTAGCCTCATCAAATTAATCCTAGGGAGGAAAAAAAAACCTGAAATACTTAATTTTTTAGTGTCCCCCGATTTTCCAGGTGTCTCTGGATTTTGTTTCTGCAGGAGAAAAAAAGTGAGCAGGAATTTTTTAATATAAATACTTGGAGCATTTACAGTTTAATTTCTTAAAGATGCAAAGGCAGCGCACAGTATACTATAAGAGGTTTTCACTAAAACATTATCAAGGAACATGTGATGTTATTGTGGCAGGTTTCTCCCTGTTCTCCTTGATTAGTGCTCTTTCAGTTAGTGGCCTGCCTTTAGGTCCTGCACATCCCTGATCACATGAAGCCAAACTCCGCGTGGCTCTGCATCATATGCCTCATTTTCACGAGCATTAGCTCAATGTTAGATCTCAAAATCAAAGTGGCAACAGTATTCTCCACGTGCTTTGACTGACTATAAATAGCAACAGTAAGTGGTAAACAAAGGTGAATTGCTTTTAACCTTGCCCCTTCGTTTATTTTTAATAATTGTAATGATAAATGCAGTTGTTCTTTCCAATGTATTGCACTGAATGCTGTAAGTTCTCTTGTCTATATGCTTGTTTACATTATAGAAGCAAAAGAAAGTTTCTTAAGCAGTGGAGGTTTCTCTCAGGTCTTTTTCCTACCTTTGTCCAAAATATGTGAACATAAGCCAGAAAGGTTCTTCTTTGGCTTTGCAGCCAGCCTCACGTGTTCCTCCCTTCAGCTGTCACTGTGGAACTGTGGCAGTACGTTAGGACAGGTAATGCCATCTCTCCTCATTGTCTGCTGGAGACAAGTTGCAGTGGGTTGACATCTGGGGAAATGAAAAGAGAGACAAGAGAGATCTACAGACTTTGGACACGATACAGATTTGGAGATAAGAATGATAAGCTTGGAGAAAAGAAATACGTGAAATTATATTTGAAAAGTTCACTTCAGCTTGAAATCCTGAAAGTAATTTAACATTTGTGGATGAGCTCCTTTGAAAAGTCAATTCAAAAGATTGCTTTTACGTATCCATGGGACTGCTTGCTGAAGTAAACATTGAATAGATCGATAATATTGGTAAGATTAGGCTAATGTCATTGAAAAACTGGTGCTCCAATGAAGGACTTGTCATTTCTGTATCTGAATGGAAATGCATTTGGAAATTAGCTAGTTTGATGGTTTCAAACAATTTATTTGTCAGAGCTATGAAAACCTTTTTTACAGCATAAATAATCCTAGAAGCTGTTTTATCTATGACAAAATATATCTGTTGTGAGGAGAGGAAAATACTCTTCTGATATAGCCAATCAGTGCTGGCTAGAATCCTTCCTGATAACCCTGTGATAACAACATTTTCTATAAGGTTGTACTTTCCTTTTTCTAAATTGCAGATTGACAGACTTCAGGCTGGAGCATGGCTCTTTCATATAAACTGGCAGCCCCAGCAAGCCAGACAGCTCCAGAATTAACTCCTCTATGATTCCTGAAGGCTTTGAGAAATTATGAGAGTTTGAAACACATATTGATTTACCAATGTTGCTGTAAAAGCTGTCTAATCATGGGCATAAAAGTTTGTTAAGCTTTTTAAAAGTGAAAAGTGGTTAAATTTCTGCCTTGTGCATTCATCTAAAACAGCATTTCTGAAGAGTGGCTGTTGGGAATGTCATATGACCACTGTGCAAAAATATATACTCAGCACTCTGCTCTATCTTGATCCTAATCGACAAAACTGTAGCCGTGAATTTTCTCAGCCTCTTGTTGTATTAATTTTAAAAAAGGATGTGAAATCTGCTGGTCTAAACTGTTGGTACAGCAAGGTATAATCCAGCTGGACTTGTTTTCTAGAAACCCTGAGATTTTGGGACATCCCATTTCATTTTTTTTATTGATCTCTAGTCTTCTGCTCTTCATGCGGGCAGGTTAGGGTGGGTAAGTGGAGAAAACTGGTAGCATTTGATAGGCATATGTCTTAAGACTTCATCTGAAGACGCTAAGATTATAATGTCTTCCATGCAGTTTAACTGATGAAATTTCTGCTATTTTTAGAGAGATGACACTAAAATAAATTCAGATAAAGTGGACACCTTTATCTCATTCCCCCTGGAATATGAGTCTTCAAACTGAATCCATTCAGTATTACTGAAGTGGGAGGTGTGTCTTACTCCCTTTTAATCCAATTGTGTAGAATATTCACTAAATCCCATTGTGCCTGTGATCTTAAACCGGCATTGCCATCCTAGTTAATTAAAGATTTTTCCAGCATTGAATGTCAAGAGCCTAGATATAGTCGTCATTGAAGCTTGAAATATATGCTGGTTTTGAAGACATCTTGTATTATCACATGCATAGCACACTATTGTAAAAACTGTTTTATCAGTCTAAGCTTAAGTGGAAAATAAAGGCTCTAATCTTCCTGATAGCTTTTTTTTTGTTAGTTTATAGCCTGCAATCTTACTAAGAAAAGAGATTTGTCTTTATGAACTGCCAAGTGTAGTTCTTGCCTTTATCGCTTGCAGCTTTATTTGCATAGGCCAGTGTTGAGAATTGACTCCATGCAGCAGCCTAGGTCTTTTCAAGTGTTGTTTTGTCTTACTTAATTTTGTTGCTGGGTTGTTGTTGGTTTTTTTTTAATGAGTTGAGCATATCAAAATAATTGTGGAGAAACTGCTGATGTGGCTTCCTCAAACTCATTCTCCTTTCCCAGCTTGCTGCTCTACCCATTCTTCCCTGGCCTTCACATACACAGCAGCTTCGGGCTGCAGACCCAGAGTGCCTTGTCCTTGCCCTCTCTGCCTGCTCCCCACGGGATATTAATGCTTTGGTTGCTGAAAACATATCCAGGCTCTGAATCTCGTGACAAGAACTAACTTTGCTTTGCAGTTTACAAAGGGTCCTTCTGTGTTTTCTTACAGTGTGTGTTTTGCCATATCTGAAATTTAAATAAATGGCTAGACAGCGGCTTGTCAGGCATTTTTCTCTGAGGTGATTAAAGCCACATGAGGTCCAGTTGACTCCTTTGATATGTTTGCTAAATTGCACTATTTTGCATATAAATTTGGGGCTCAAATAAGAAGAAAACTAAAACAAAAGCAAAGGAACTGCCTTGATTGAGATAATATATGTCAAAAGCATAATGTGGAGAAGAGGGTGTTTCTCTTGCCTGTGTTCCCTGAGTAGATGAACTAAAAGGTTGGATTTTTTATCATTTCTTGTTTGTCACCTTGCCTCTCAAAGAATCTTTCTTTAACCTATTTTAATTTAGCGTTCTTTAGGTGTATCATAAATTGCTTGGCTCCTTTTTAGCTTTGCCAGGTATCGTCAAAGCTCTTTAGGTATCATTTTCTTTATAGCTTTGTGTAGTTTGAAGAAATCTGTTGGTTCCCCCTTATTCAGCTTTAAAATTTGTTACTAACTTGGGTTGTACTTTATGGGCAAGCAGCCTGTTTTGACTCCTCCTGCTAGTGCTGCTCTCACATGTCTGTTGTGGAGCCTTCAGCCTTTGTCAGAAGAGCATCATAAGAGCCTCCTGCTCTCTCCTCGTCCCATCTGCAGTGCTTGCTCTGCCTGTCTCCTTGTACAAAGCAAGGTGGATTTGTCACAACCCTGCCACCTTGTCTGGAACAAGGATATCGGTGTTTGGCCTTAAAAGCAGCTGTTATTTATTTCAGAGAAGACAGTTCTTAGAATAGTAAACAGACTGCACATGTGACCCATTAACTCTTTTTCATAGAAAGACCCAGAAGCCTGGTCTTCTTGGCTGCCTCTCCACAAAGCTTGTCTCAGTTTCTGCTCAGTTTTGTTCAATTCCCAGTATGACCATGGGCAGCTGAACTAATTAGAGAGCAAGACACTTATTAGTTAGCATCTCCATCAACTCCCATCATTGGGAAAGCTAGCCTTGAAGTTTGCTGCAGATGGATGAAGTATCCACAGAGCTAACTTTGCCTCTCACTTCTGCCCCTGCAACCTTTTTGAGTAATCCCTATTAAATTAAAATGCTGTAAATGCTGTGGCCCCTCTTTCTGGAGTAGGTGACCCTTACCAAGGCAGTGCTGCGGTGTCTTAGGGGACCACACAGCAGGTATGTATGTATTTAGGCTTTCATTACTATCTGGCTTCACAGTTCTCAGTAACCAAAAGCTTCTAAGAGATTATTTCCCTATCAGTCTTACTCCATTTTCCTACAGCTATCTTGTACTGCCAGAGGCTTTGAGGTCTTTTTATTTTTTTTCAGCTCTGTGTATTTGTAAATGCAGTATATATTGTAATACCCAAGCCCACAGTGCTGGTAGACACACACAACATTGGAAGAGTTAAGGGTTGTCAAAGATGCCTCCTCATTAAGAAGGTCATGCCCATCACATTTATCATCCAGTCCTCTCTTTTTTCACCTGTAGAAGGTTTTTCAGTCTGTTTGATAAGAGTTTTTGAAATGGGATGGTGCAAGAGATGGAAATTTCAGTAAGCAGCCCGTTACGTAGCGTAAGTGAGCTTTTGCAGACACTTTCCTCCACAATGAATGCTCACTGCCCAGCACCTGGAAAGGCCTGCACCAAGGGATTGCACCTCGATAAATTTGCATGTTGACAACTTAGTTTGTCTGGATAACCAGAAAGAAAAAAACAGTTAGTGAAGCTGCTCAGCAGTAAAAATGGTATTTGTCCCTGTGAGACAGGTATTGTAAAGCCTGCTGATACTAATGAAATAATCTAGATTGCTAGATTGTAGAAGGCTTGCGAATTTGGATATTCTGTTAAATAGGATGGCTACTCATCATTTTTTCTCCTCCTCTTCTGAGTTTAAGCATATTTACTAGGGTCATATCAATTCAGTATGCTCAAATTCAGACAAATTAGTTTCAGGATATGTTTCATGTGATCCCTCTCCTATTTTGTCTCAGTTCTTTTAGGGAGTTGATATTAAAATGATGATTACTTAGGGGTGGAATTTATCTACATGTTTCTAAACATTTTTCCCTACAAATCTGTCTGATATGCAACATAAACAACTGCATTAGTGTAAAAAAAAATCTAAAGACCATATCTGGTTTTATCCTGGTATGTTAAGTTGGTTCCCTCTTGTGTGTTGTTTCTGCTTCTGAATTCAAGAGCACTGCTGGAAAACCCCTGATCCCAGTTGGGGACCCAGCTGTAGCCAGGCTACAACTTGTGCATAGGTTCCCACACTCACCTCTTAGGAGGCAACTTCCAGCATCTGTACCAAGTTGCATTTTCAGAGCTCACCAGCTTTTTGTCCCTGCAGTGGAAAAGCCCTGATTTCACTTTTGCCTGTTATAAATCTTACAGACATTTATATCTGAAAGTCAGGGCCGTTAATTAACTGCCTATAGAGCCATCCCCTGCTGAAAGGCAGCTGCCTTTGAGGAGGGAGCTGTAGTCACCTGGCAGCACACAGCGCTGATTTAGGACCAGAAAGTGCCCAGCTAAAATGGAGATTATGGATTCTTTGGGGTTCAGATGGAAATTACAGAGCATCCCTTTGCCATCTGCTCCTTGTTGGAAATAATGCAAATGTAAATGTCAGCTTTGCATCCTATGAGCCCTTTACCCCTCTAGGCATACAGCCTTTCTTGCTGAGGGGAGGTGCATCCACTGGGACTGGGTTTTCACAGCTGATAGCATGGTTTCCATGTCTGTGTTCATCCCAAACTACTCCCATGTCATTCAGGCCTCTGTTTGTTACATTGGTTTGTGAGACACTGGCCATGAAATAGGCTTAGAAAGTTCCTGACCTTCTTGCCCTATTTCTGTCCCCTTTTGAGGCACTTCAACGTGCTAGCTCTTTGTTTTGCTGTCACAGATATTTTGAAGAACCACAGAAAAGGCTACTTTTCACCCTAATCTAGTTTGTGATCTGGTTTACTGTGCAGCTTTGCGAACAGGTCTATTGCCAAACTGAGGGAGGAAAAGCAATGAGAACAAGTGGTGAGAAGGAAATTACACTGGCTTGCTGCTAAAGGCAGCGTCTTACACAAGCAAACACTTTTTTTCTGCAGGAGCCAAAATACCAAAGTAAATGCCATGATGCCTCTATCTGAAGCCAGGTGTGAAGGTACTTACAGATGGTTTCCCCATTGTAGGTGCACACGCAAATAGCCAGGGTGGTTGAAACAATGGAAAGCAGCAGTCAGCTCCTCCTAGGAGTGGTTATTTTGGTTATCTTGGAGCTGTTTCCCTTCCCTCAGGTCAGCTGGCTGATTGCTTTGTGCCCAGTCCGGGTGGCTGCTGCCTTTATTTATCCGTATATTAAATGTTATACAAGATGTCAGTTATAGGTACAATCTGTGAAATGCATGATCTCGGGTGTGTTACCAGCTCCCTCTGTACAGCCTGCATATGGCCCATTGTTAACACAGATGTCAGCCCAGGAACAGCTTGCTTATCTTGCTACACCTCAGAGAGCAGGCAGCAATTCCCTCCCCGATTTTGCTCAAGTTCCTGTGTCAGAAGACGATCATTTGGTTTGGGGCTTTGGAGGTGAAATTAGTATAGCAATTAGGATGTGGCTGTGGCAAATGTCCACTCAATAGTCTATGACAACATGCACTGGATTTATGACAGTTACAAGAAATCAAAATAACACGGTAGGGTAGCTCCTTTCAAAGGCAAATTTAAGAGGTGCTGTTAGCTGAATCTGAGTCAGAGTCTCAACCTGGGGTTAAGTCTTGGGGCATTTTTATCTGTAGAACTTTGATGCCATGTTAATAATCATCACTGCACAGCCACTGTTCAGCTGATAAGCAGAAACCTGCACAAAATGTAAACAATATGTAGAAGTTTTCTTTCATCTTCTTTCACAGATGATTTCTCAGTTTCTCTAACATAATCATATGATCAAGGATGTATCATTTCGACCCTTACATGTCAAGTTCCTTTTCAATCACTTCAGAAATCCTGCAAACAAACACCGGGTATATCCAGAACTTGCAACACATCACAGCCCTTGGGTTAGTTTGGCTGATACTATCAGTCACTGATACAAGAGAAAACTGCAGCCTGTGTTCAAAGCAGTAGCAGGGTCCTGGATCAGCAAATCAACTGTCCATTTGATGCCTTTTCACTGGTCCTAAAATCATGAGGCAGACACAGTTAGGTGATAAAAAGGGGTTACCTTTATCAGGATCCTTAGGTGCACAATTCGCCAGATGGAAAACGCTGAAGATGCACCCGTAGCATAACGCGTATACAATTCTTATGTTTAGCACATTAGCATATCTGACAAAAATCCTCAATTAGAGACATAAGTGGTGAGGTAATTCTCCCCTGGTTCAACCCTCTTTGATTTCTCTCTCTTTTAGATAGGATCTAAACTTTGTTTAAGAAAATGTGTCTCGGAGAGCTAGCTTCAACCTTGGCTTCCCTGAGAATCTAACCTTGGACCCCCAGCTTGGAGTTGCTGGGGAATTTGTCTTTCTGTCTAATAGAGTAGGTAAAATGCTAGCTATGAATACTATGATAGGCTACAGAGCTACAAATATACGTGTAAAGAATATAGAAAAGAGATAAAAGAAAAAAGGCAAAAATCAATTCGGCATCCCATTCATTTTGTATTCATGTCATATTGCTGTGTGGTCAGCTACAGTGGATAAAATGTTATTGACTGAAAGCTCATTGAGTTTTGCTTCTCTTAGTTACTTAATGAAGACAGGATCTCCATTGAAATGAGCCAGCTGAGGCTAAGATTCGCCTGTGTCTAAGCTAGACAACTAGTTGCTGTCTATATCTAGTGCAGAAATGTGGGCGCCTCTGGAGTGACAGTCACCCAACCTGTTGCAGGTGGGATGAACTGTCCTCTGGAGGTGTCTTTCTCCTCCTCAAAGGGAATGTAGACAAGTGGTTTAGACAGATATCTCACTTTTAGGTGGCTGAAATTATATGAAAGTTGCATATGCTGTTTAGTCTCAAAGGTTAACAGCCATTTCCTTTAAATGTCAAAAAACCAATAAGATGGACAAATACAATCAATGAGTTTTCTCTGTAAATAAATCCAAAGCAAAACTAACTAAATGTTTGGACATGGAGACTCAGTTAGAAGCACAGATCTGTCCAGCCCTTTATCACTACCAGCTACGTTTCATATCCCTTTGCTGTTTTCAGCTCTGAGTGGCACAGTCTTAAACAGGTCTGCAAATCTCCTTGCTCACTGGGAAAAAAAGGAACCTGCAACTGCCATATGGAAGTGGGGTTTTGCACCCCACTTGCATTGCCCCACTGGAGAAATTCCGTGAAGTTTCTCTGTGCCATGGTGTGTCCAGCTATAAGGTGTACTGACCTTCTTTGTGTTCTGTGGCTAGCAAGGGCAATGTAGAGCTAGGTATTAGCCTTCCAGAACAGTCTGTGAGCATCTCCAGCATGTGCTGCATTCATTTCCAGTATGCCTCATGGCATTTCCAGAGGTCCTCCTCAGCTGGGTGAAACATACTCCTCTCTGAAGCTCCTCTGCTTTCTTTGCATCAAAACCAACACAGCACAAAGACTGTGGGTTGCAGATGCCCTGTCACTCAGTTTCCCACTGAAACATCCCACTGTACTTCCCAAAGTATCTTTCCTGAACAATCATCCTTCCATTAACAGTGATGTGGACTGAAGAGAATGTCCTGATGGAGGCAGCAAACCTAGCAACTGTGTTTGTAGGTAAATTCCTCCACTGGTGCACACTGTCACACTTAATTCTCTCGGAGTGCTTGTAACCCAGTGAGACTGTGTAGCTGGATGTCAGTAAGCTGCAACCTTGTCTGTGACTTGCTTGGCTCTCTCCCCTCCATTCTGCTAGGCAGAGCTCTGTGGGGCCACATTGTGGATCCAGGCAGGGAACTAGCTGAGCTGAAGTATTACTGTAATACAAAAAGGGAGGTGGAAAACAGGGTTGAATAAATTTACACCACTGTCAATGAGGAGCATTGTGGACTGCAGCCCCAGCAGTTGTTTTCTAGGTCTTTGTTGTTTTCTAGCGCTGGCAAATTCTGGCCGTTGCCCCTGTTTTCAGTTCCTTTACCTAGGCTGTAGTTTCACATAGATTTAATTTCCTTCTACAGAAGATATTTGAGATAAATTTCATCTCCTTTTTCACAGACAAACTAAAGGAGACACAGGGAATGCACTTCTCAGATCATCTGCACTGAATCTACTGCACAGTAGTGGAGCATCGTCAAGCAGTATGCACTTTGGGGCAGGAGAAGGTGAGGGGGTGGAGATGGCTCCCCAGGCAGTCACAGATGGTGTGGGATTACCTTTCCTGCAGCCACAGCAAGGGTCTGAACTCAGGAAGTTCTGCACTATTATGTTTCAAAAAGGGCTTTCCTCCTGGCACTGGCTCTTGAGTATGCTCCAACTTACGCCCAAAGCGCTCTCACCTGTATCAGCTCACTGGCAGGCTGGGAGCAGAGGATTAGGGCTCCTTGTGCCTCGTCCACGTGATCCCCTTTGCAAGGGGTACTACCAGAAAGCTGATACCCCCACTTTTTGACATAAATGTTACATCACTGATGTCACTACATTAAACAGCATTGGCAGAAGTACACCTGTGTTGAAAGGACCGTGGGAGCAAAGTAGTTGTGCACAAATTGCGGTAGACCTGAGTACATTCTCAGGTATCATGTTTCTGAAAATGCTCAACTTACATGTTACATTTCCCACAAACAACTTTAATTCATATTCATTCATAGCCTTCTTGCACTATTTGATTGACTGCAGCTGGATAAAAAGGAAAATGTTTGCCCACTCCTTTTTAGACAAGGATGCAACAGTATCTCAGTTTTAACAGCAAGCATATCTTCACAGGGCATCTTTTTGTTACGCAAATTATGGATTTCACCCAATCTATAAAAGAGCACTTTCAGTGTTCTTCTGATTCTCTTTTACTTTTATGATAATCTGAACATTTATAAGACCAGACATCATTTAGATGTTCAAAATAGAATAGTATTTTTGGACCGTGACATCAGTTTTTATGCCATTTCACTCTATTTTGAGCTACAATTAAAAGTTCTTTTTTAAACAAACTGTATCTAATTTCTGCGCTAAATCAAACCAGGCAACAAGAAATGTTTTTACTTTTAACTAGAATGTCATTAGAGTCAAGACATGCAAATACAACGTGGAATTGTAAGACATCTCTGCCAAAAAAGAAAAAAAACAACTGCAAAGTCTTTGTCTACACTAGAAGAGGGCTTTTATTTCTAAAGAAATCCTGGCAATACCCTCATGAAGAATCACTGCTTGCACCAAAATAAAGTGATTTCCCACTAGAGCTTGTTCCAGTTTTCTGAACAGAAGCAGCAATACCAAAAACAATTTTGCCATCCCAGCAGCATTTGCAGGCAGGACTGTGTTTCTGAGAGCTGTGTATTATCGACTCCTCCTTGACATCATTATTTCAGAAAAAAGTTTGGACCCAGCTAATGCTGTGATTAGGAGCGTAAACCAAGAGAACTAGCACAGAAGTGACACTCAGTTTTACATATGGAAATAATATGGAGAAAATATGCAACAAGTATTTTTTCCTTATAGAATATTAAGTTTGTAAATAGACCAATGCTCCAACTACATGCTGGGCCTAAATCCCATTGCAGTGTGCTTTTAAAGAGACACACATTACTTATGTGTGTATATATATATATATATATATATATGCTATGTATACTGTTGGACCTTTGCTATTTCTTCAAACATATCTTTGTTCTCTGAGAATAAAGCCCAGGGCAAAATATGAAGTTTTTAACAGCAACTTTTGTTTTGAATTTTCTAGACATAGAAATAGTGCATGACCAGTGTCTCTTGCTGCAACCAGCACTGCAGTTTTTACACCCAGCTGGCACAGAAGGGTTAAACTGCATTTAACTAAAGTCCTTGAGAAATTGCAGATTTCTTAGCCACCGGTGGCTCAGGACAGAATTTCAGCCCCTGTAGATGTATTGTCTTCAGAATGAAGCTTAGTCCTCAGTGTCCAAGAAGACTAAGTGTAAAATTCCTCTCCCAGATGGTAATAAAGAACTGGAGCACTACCTGTGACCCAGGGGAAGGCTGTAGTATCTGGAACTTTGATGTCAGTGTTGATTAAAGACTGGCTTTGAGCTAAATGAGAGGCAAATGAGTGTGCTTGGTTAGCTGTAGAAAGCGTCAAATATTCAAAGCCTAAAATTACAGTCTTAGATCTCTACCTTTAATCCTATCCATGACTCACGGGGAGACTCACAAGGTCATTCAGCTCCCTCTTGCATTGCACTGGCTCTCCACAGCTCCTGCTGCAGGAAGATGTCTTTGCCCACACCTGTCTTGGAGAGCCATGCTCCATGGTGGGGCATGAACTGAGCTCAGACTTCAATGTCACTGATGGTTAGGACCTATCAATTCCTCTTCTCCTCTTCTCCCACTGCCTCATATTATTGTGATTTTTTTTATTTCCAACCTATCCTTTCTCATTCCTAGCCCCCTGTCCACCTCTCCAGCCCCTTCTCCTTTCACACTGCCTCACTGACAATAATGACTTTTGAAAGCTAAAAGTGGTGAGGAGTTATTTCATCTTTTGATAATTAGGAATATCTCTGAAGGTTTTCAGGATGGGGTGCTACACTGAGCTGAAGGTAAGATACTCCTCCCCATCGAGACTGTGAACGTCCAAGTAGGAGAAAGTAAATCCCACTTTTTCTAATATGCCTAGGAAGTCTGCATCTCTGCTAACCCTAGGAAGTCTCTCCCAGACACACATGAATTGCCTTCTTTGTTTGACCTGTTTCCTATCTATTAAGCAGACTCACTGGGACTTCCCCCAGTTTCCTTTTGGTCTCTTTCATCTTTTCTTTTCTTTTTTTTTTTCTTTGACTTCTATACTCCATTATAAATAAAAATTTCCTAATTATTTCTGATCTAACCCTTTAAGAGTTTCACATGATGATGACACAGTACGGAAATGAAAGAAGAAAGATGTATTTGTGAATTGTTCTGGTCACCCTCAGGCTTTGAAGTGGGAAAAATTTAGGTCTAGGCAATCCATTTCTGATGTAAATGTTTCAGTAATATATGTGGAGCCCCCATTAGCAAAGGGGCAATCTGTCATAGGCTCTCTCTATATGAGATGCTTTGTGCCCTTGTTCTGTGAAGAAAGAAAGAGTTGTCAACACAGAAGGTGACTATTAAATTGGGAAACTGAAAACATCACTAATAATGTTCATTAACAGAAAGAGAATTACTTTTTTTTTTAACCTAGAAGACAAACAGAGAGATTTGATTTTATTGATATCTGTGAGATAAAAAGAAACAAAAACCCAGCAATAAAGTCTCCAGATAAGCATATTTCTGTGCAACATGAAATGTGTAATTCCATGGAAACAAATACAGATACAAACAAAAAATGCTTGAGGGCATCTTTAACTTATCAGCATAGGAAAAAGGGAAAGTAAATATAAATGTCACAGAAAATATAACCAAATTTAAGATAGCATGCATTGTGTTTAAATCTTATGGATAATGTGCTAAAGATTAAGTTGCATACTAATAACACACATTTTAAAGTGGTAACACGCAAATTGGATGAAAAGAACCCAAACCAATTTAGTAACATAATGTAAATTACAATCATACTAATACAGACCTGTATCTGGTGCAATTTCTGGTGTTTAGGAGGCTGTTAATTAAAAAAGTATGACATTAGTCCCACTTTTTTAATTGCAAGCAAAACCCAAGGCTGCAGGTTTGTGTGAGAAGGGTTTAACCTCTGTAAAATCCCACTGGGCACATTAGACAGACAAAGTTTACTAAAACTGATTTCAGATTAGAGAAATCACTATTCTAGCAGCTGCTATCCTTGCTGATGCACTACAGCGGCTTTTGTTTCTCTAATGCTATCATATGACAGAGTTGAGGGAGCTTCCCCATGGGAATCCTTCTGCAACCCCAAATATTAGCATGAACAGCTGAGTTTCTGCCAGGTTTGGTGACCCTGCAAAGAGCTGCTGCAAGCTCACTCGGGCTTGGAAAGCAGTGCTGTCCTGTAAATGGCTTGCTGATCATTTGTCCTGGCCTTTGATACCCCTGGTGAAAGGCTGGAATAAAGGAAGCTAATAATTGCATCTTTTTCTCCGGATGTGATAGTGGAGCCTGTGTGCAGGCACATTGCTTGCATCTCAGTTGCTCGAATTGATTTAAATTTTACAATGTCTTTTTAAGGAGACGGGCCAGTGGCTGCTGCCAGTGAGAGAGATGCATACATGGGAAGGTGGCAATACTTTGTACATGTGAACCATGTAGGATCTTCCCTCATTTTTCTAATAACTCCTGCACCAAAAAAGGCTGTGTTTTGAAAGACTTTTCATAATTCCTAGATAGAAAAAGTGAGGAGAGACTCTTTCCAAAAGCCCTTCTTGGAGCTTCAGCTCTGGTACATACCTGTGATGCCATTCAAGGCTGACCTTTGACCCTCTGGGTCTTGTCAGCAAGGCAGCAAGCCCCAAGTCCAGCATAACACAGGACCTGAGAAAAGCTTGGTTAGCATCCAAATTCCTATATTTTCCCACCAATTAAGACATCATACCTCTGGGACAGCTTATTTCTGCAGCATCTAATTCCTCCAGAAATTTTTGTAAAGAAACTTGAAATTACCTTTCTCCTCCACTTGTCTGGAAAAGTCACTAAACTTCTGATTCAAACGTGTCCAGTATCATAACTGCTGGGGGAGATCCTGTTGGCATTCATAGCTTCTTCAGGCACTGTTGTATTTGGATTCAGATATGTTGTAATTTAACTTTCCCTCTGCGTATGTTGTATGTCTCCAGCAAATCTAGTTTTGTGGGAAAACTTTATAATATGGTTTTGCAGAATGCTTTTTGCAAGCATCTCTAAAATATTAAGGGTTTCAATCAAAGAGAAAGTATTATCAAGGAAAAGGTGGGGGGAAAGTGAAATTGCCAAGAAGTTCGAAATGTTTCCTGCAATTACCAGCTGTTTTCAGTGTACCTAAGTGTTGCAGTATGAACTATGTCTTCAAGCAGTTCTTGAACCTTCACAATACAGATTTTCAGATATATTTGTTTATGACTGAGGCTTACTGCGTGATGCAAATAATGTAGCAATACAGCAGGCGTGAAGCATGACATGAAAAATACGATTAATGTCAAGCTCACAGATCTAGTCTCTGTGTGATACATCCTCAAAGCGCCTTTCGCCTCTGAGTTACACATTTGAAATCAGGAAGACATAGCCTAATTTTCATTATCTTTCGATGCTCACGAGTGTTTAATAAGAATGAAACTTATGCATGCATTTTCTCATAAAGATCAAATCTCGTTTGAGAAACTTGATAGCTTTTCTTTGTTGGCTCTTAATTCTTTTGATAAATCAGCAACTGAAAAAACCATGGTAGGGGTAATTTACATTAAAAACAGCAACAACATTTGATACAGTGGCTTGCGAAGTCTTACTCTTAAAACTAATTTATAATAGCTTGGCCATAAAAATTGCTATGCAATTTGAAAAATGTGAGCCTTAAGCATAACCAAACCGGACATCTTTAATGTTTTCACAACTAAAAAGCCTTTCGTCCTCCATGGGAAAAACTTTCCAAAACACAGTAAATCTTTGTTCATAGAACTGTGGTCCAGGCATGAGCCCTCAAGTCTTCTTAGAAAATTTTGTAGGCTCTGTAACTGTTCAAGACATACAAGCACAGTATGGTTTCCTATATGATGAAATTCAGCCAGGTCAATATTGCCTGACCCCTTGGGAGCTCTAGGCTCACCAGGATTCTGTTACTTGGAGCGTCTTCAGCTCTCTGACAGACACACAGCTTATTTTCATTCATTTTCCTTGCTGCTTCATAATCCACTACATTGGATTCCTTTACTTGATCCTGTTTTAATTGAATAGAATTATTTTTTATACCATTTATGATTAGCATAAATAAATAAATATGTTTTATGCACAGGGTGCCAAGTGTTATTCCCCTCTATTCCAGTCTGCATGATGGAAGAGGAGCCCTCATTTTCAAAGGAAGAGCCTTTGCAGCAACCCCTTTCGAAGTATGTTAAAGGTACTTTAGAAATGCAGGTGTTATTAATCAATATTATGTCACTGGACTGTTGAGCATTTTCTGCATTTCCAGAGCCTGTGGCAATAAGGCTCAGATGTTGTTCCAGTAGCAAGTATACCATCAGACATATCTTTGTAGTTAAATACACTTTATTATGAACATATATCAAATTAGATAAGTATTTTCAGGTGTCATTGTTTTGGACAGTGATACATTGCAGCACAGTAGTCACAACTTAAGCAAATAAAAGATATATTCCTCATCTTTAAATGTTTTCTGAATTATTCACTCCCTTCTGGAATGTAAATAAGTAAGGCAGGAGGTTATATGGATTGTCAGCACTCCAGTCTGGCACAGGGTGTGACAGGACAGACATTCCCAATGCCAGGTAAAGGCAAGGTGGCTTTTAACAGCGTTACAATGATTGGCATTAACTGCTTCCAATTAAAGAGGCTTCACCTAGAGAAGAAGGCTAACTGCTTTGTCTTGAGAGGTGAGAAAACAAACTGTGTTCTTAAACAAGCATCCTCTTAAAAAAAAAAGAGAGGAAGGGAAGCTGTCAGGGGGACAATACTTTTGCCCTTGTATTGTAAGGCCCAGAGACCAAAAGGTCAGCTCTTCCTGAGTCTGGGGACTGACTTTTTGACCTCCAGAAGCAGCTCAGTTTTTTAAGCTTGTTTGAGAGCCCATCATTACGATACAGGACAACTTCGGTGGGACTGGACATGAAGCTGCTCTCCTGGAAACCTCACTGTGAGCCAACTCAGGCTGCTTAGATTAAGGCTGTGGCTGTGGCTCAGGAACATCTCAGGGAATAGACATGTCTCAGGAAATGAGAGTTTGCTGTGACCAATGGATTTTCAAATGTGGACAGACATTTATTAGTACCCCTGTTTGAAGTTTGTTCAGCAGTGAGATCTCATGTGAATAAAAGCCAACCGTGAGAAAAGTTACCAATATGCTTTATGCCTGTTTTTATCAAGTCTGAGACTTGTTGTAATCAAGATTCCACAAATGTGCAGCCTGGAGTGCTTCCTATTTTGGTTATCATTGATACAAGGCTTGGAGGAGAGCTTTGGAGATGGGCTTTTCCATGGCTCTAGCATTTATCAGGAGGATCTCATTACACAGATCTTGCCAGCTTGCTGAGGGCAGTCATGCACTAGCTGTGGCTGCACCCAGGGCTGGCAGGACAGAACCAAACTCAGCTACAGAGGTCATTCAGCTATCTTGCTAGACTTTCAAATTGTCTCATTTGCTCTGGTGCAGTCCTGGCTGTGCCTCTGGGGCTCAGCCACCTCTATGGCTACAAGTGAGCAGCTCATGGGCTGAACCAGCATGTATGACAGGAGCCTGGCTGGAGGAGAAGTTTGTTTTGATGAGAAAAACAAAATCCAAAGACACTTCTTCCCACAGCATCTTTGGTGATGATAATTTGTAGGTCTTCTCATGAACACCTTCCATCACGCTCCGCTGATTCTGGTTGATGGTCTTCAGCTCCATAATATGCAGCCTCTTTGGTATGATATGTGATTGAAGGACTTGCAAGCGTGGACAAGGAATGCATTGCTGCTTTGTTGCAGGTGACAAACATTCCTTGACATGGCAAATTTCCTAGACAGCATAGGGACGACAGCTCATCCATGGGAAATGCTCAATAATACCATCACCAGACTTCAGCTGTGAGACCCACAAATTTACCCACTGCTGATCAATGCCTAAAGCCAGTTTTCTGCTGAAAAACTTTCCATCTGATACTTCAACTGCCATTTTCAAGCACTGAATGAGCACTTGACGGCACCGACTCTGCCTGAGCATATTTTACTGCCTGAGATACACTTAAGGATACTACCTGAGAGACACTCATCCCTCCATCCCAGACAAGACTTCAACCATTGTGGGAGTCTTCCTGTACCCCAGAATGTATCCTCACTCTAAGCTATCTTCTTACCTCCTGTGTTTCCATGAAAATTTTCCATGTTTATGAATCCACATTTTCTCACGAGAAACTGTTTCATCAAAGCATTCCCTGTCAGCTGCAGTTTTCTTTCACTTCAAAGGCAAACACTGTGTCAAAGACCTGCATGCTCGTAAATTTCTAGAGTCAGATGTCTTGTCTTGAATATTAAAAGGAGTCATTTTGGGCGGGAGGTTGTACACAGCACATAATGCCCAGTGTTAAGTATTTGAGGTAAACCACATTAAACTAGAAAAGCATCAAGAGTATGTAAGATCGAGCATTGCCTGAACTGTGACCCAGAGCTATCTTTTTTTTTCTTATCATAAAATGTGGTGTCATCGAAGTGTTGACTGTATAGAGTAGTGTTTAAACCCATATACGCACTAAACTCCATGTATTTGCTTGCAAATAAAGCAGTGTGTGTGGTGGAGGTGGGGTGCTAGCTGTTGACATGCTGGGTTGTTGGTGTGCTTATCTCTGTCTAGAAACCTGGACATGGTTCTTGTTCTGGACATGTGCTGACTCCCATGTTATGTTGCAAATAGATAACATTTGTCCCCTGGAGAGGCAAAGACAGCCATGTGCAATGTTCTACCATCTCTTGTAGGAAAATACACCTGCTTTACGTTCCTAATTGTGCAACGGCACTCCCCAGTTCAGTGTTCCCACTCACACACACTCCAAACCATGCACTGCTCACTTGCTCTCTTCTCCCCCTCCTCCTTTGGCGGGATGAAAAGGGAAATTGGAGGCACAAAAGGTGAAGATCTTGGGTTGAGGTAAGAAAAACTTACTGGAAACAGCAATGAGATAAGAAAACAAAGAGTAACAGCAACGATACTAATAAAAGCGTGTCCAAGAAACTGATAATTCGCATGTGAGTTCTCACCCCTGACAATAACTGAACTGCTCCTTCCACCAGGCTACCCTGTCCCCTCTCCCCAGAAAATGGGTGAGTTGGTGTAGAACAACCTCCAATTCCTACCTATGCCCCCTCCTGCCTACTGCAAAAATTAGCACTGTCCTGGCCAGAACCAGACAACCCGCCAAGGCAAGCAGGAAGAGAAGGTGAAAACACACCACTATCAAAAATAGTTTGTGACAGTGAGGTGCCCTCTCTGAATCAAGACATTTGAAATTATTCAGCTCTGTCTGCTCAAAGTCACTGCTTTGCTGGTAGGCGGCTGGAGACTGTGCCGGGGAGACAGAGCTTTGTGTCAGGTACTTTAGGGACATAACTCTTACATGGCTTATCTTCATGGAAAGTCCTGCCAAGAAAGTTAATAATAATACTCTGACAGAAGTCAAGTAGGCTTTCCTCTTCCAGAGCAAGTTCATTATACATGCTGAGATAAGGATTAGTGTCCCTCGCCATCATAGTTCACATTTTACGACAGAAAAAATACCTCTGGCTTCTCCAAGTAGTTGTCCAAGGCTTCCTTTAGCTTCAGGCACATTTCATGTTCACCAGATTTTTTTTCAGCTCTCACAGCAAAAGCCTTACTTATTTATAATAATGAAAGACCAGCTAGATTTTGAGATGTATATATGTATATACCATAGGTCAGTGTACCAGCCCAGTCTAAGCTCTCAGAAATACCACTAAGCCTTTTATCTTGAAACCGGGCTGCCTCTGGTAAAGCCTTTTGGGCCAGTTTGTGTGCAAATTTTGTGCTGCTTTAAACCTGATTTTATCACAGCTCCATCTGCGGACTGTCATTCCAAGCATGGATCTAGATGATGTTAAACAGAGGCTACAAAGATTGAACATTTAAAATCAGCAGGTCTGGATAACCTGCACCTGTGATTTTTAAGACAACTAACTAAGGAGAACCAAGGAGCAAAAATGGTGATTTTCAGCATACCAGAAAATTTCCAGCAGTTTCCAGAAAACTGGAAGGAAGTCAATGGCAAGTCAGTATTTTAAAAACCCGTAGCAGGAAGCCTGGATATTACAAGCATATCAGAACTATTTGGAAGCAAAACAAAATGTTGAATTGTGAGTTTAGGACTTGATTTTAAGGATAGAAAGAAAGCTGTTTTAAATCAAAATTGGTTAATGGAAAATAAACCTTGTCAAACTAAAATATCTTTTTGTAATGAGACTGACCATTGCTGGAGACAAGTTAAAGTAAAGGGAGACGACATGGTAATACTACTTTTGCAGAAACTCTACATCATCAGAAATTTCATGTTTAGATTGAGACTGTAAAATTTAAAGAAATATTCAAATTGGTTAGCCAAAACCTATAGAAACGGTTCCAAAAAGACTAAACGCTTCTGGCTAAACACTTCCAAAAAGACTAAAACCTTCTCTCCTCTGCTATTAATTTTGAAACACAGGAAAAGGTAAGACCCGTATTGCTCACCCATGCAAATGGGTATTTGCATAAATGGTGCAAAAACTAATGACAGCAGGATAGTGATAGCTTTGATTGCTGCTGAACAGCTTGAGTTATGCAAATATACAAATACTGTTCCAACAAATGAGTAAAGGGCAGTGGCAGGTAAGTTCACCAACAAGACTTTCTTTGGGACGTTCTTTCTCATATATTCTCTCTTAAATAGTCAGTCCATGGCATTGTGCTCCAAAATAAATACAAGTTAGTCGTCTGCTGCGCACCAGCGGTATGCACCAGATGTTTGAAAGCTGTGAATACATTTAAAATGCCATTTTACAGTGTCTGATTATTAAACAGGATGAAAATTTTGGGCTCTATGCAGGAAGCTGCAATGACTATCTTATCTGTGAAGGATTCATTTAATTTGTGGCAGAATGGCTACATTTCCCCACTGCCAGAGAAAGCAGAGGAAATTAGTATGAACACACTCTCACTAAAGAGGATGGGAGAAAGCCTGTGTGCGTGCTTTCATAGAGATGTTGGGTTTACATTGATCCAAACTCACCAGACCTGTAAATTGAGAAAAGTGAATGAATTCTAGTTCATCCTGTGTAGACTTTTCCATGTGGAATGCAATTGATCTTATTGCATTTGTATTTAATTCACTGGTGGGTGTAGCAATCACCCCTCAGTCTCAGCTGAGATTTTTCACTAGCAGATACCTTTGTTTCCTGTTGTGGATGACCCCATGAAATACAACCACAGTCAAATAGACACAAAGGATCAAGTAATCACAGTCTAAAAAGGCACTGCTTCTTGACTGAGAGTTGCCACCATGGAGGTGGGAGATGTGGAGTTTATTTTACTTTTCATGGGTCTGAAAAGCCCAGGTTTAGGGTGGTTCCATCTCTAGTTCTCTAACCACTGTCTGCCACCACCCAACACCAGCCACAGGGTGCATGTCTGAGATCTACAAAGGTCCTTGGGCACCTATCTCATATCAGCTCCCCATGGATATCCCTGGATATTGGAGATGGAGACAAAACCACTGTTTGCTGTGCATCTTTCCTTTCAATGATAAGGAAGTGGCCACTAACAGAGCTATACATCCAGGACATGTGTGTTAATGAACTCTAGGAACAGAGGCACAACCTAATTTGGAAGAGAGAGTGCTTTTTTCCAGGATGACTTAAATGAATAAACTGACCTATTCTAGCCACCAGACTCTTTTGGTGGTCCCAGTAATTCTGCATTGAGGTATAACCCAGGGCAGCTCAGGATGCATCTGCGCTGGTGTTTCTATTTGGACTGGGAGTGTGCTTTTCGACTGCATATCCCAGTTTAGTGTGCTTTGTGAAGCACTGTTGGAAAGCACAAGCCAGGTTCTTCTGGGATTAACCTAAACCAAACACTGCAGATCAGGAGCGCTGTTCCATCCGCAAAAGGGATGGTACTACTACAGCTAGTCTGAAGTAAAACCTTCAAAAACTTGTATATCACAAACATAAGGTCCTCTGCACCAGAACTGATTTGCTTTGCAGTTCACTCTTGCTGTGCTGCATGGCTGCTGCTACAGATATACTCCCTGGCCAAACACCAGCTTAGGGTGTTCATCATGGCTGAATGTCTCTGTGTTAAACAAAATGGCGTTTCTGTCTTCCAGCTGGAACTGAAAGAGCTGCATGCCCATACTACTCTACCAAAAAAAAAAAAATCTATTTGGGACTAAAACATCCTCTTCGAATAAATCTTGAAATAAAATGAGGGAGATGCAGAGTAGAGATAGAGAAGACAGCAGCAGAACACCACAAAGCATTCCTCAGAGAAAAGTCTTGAGCCCCAGCACACTGAGTGTGTTCTGCAATGGGATTGCTTATTCCTGTCCCAAATCCTCTGTGTTTCTCTCTAAAGGGAATAATTTTCTTATGTGCCTGAGGAGCTGGATAAGCATGTGAAAGCATAACTAACTTCCAAGTCTTTTTCATCAGGAAAATGGAGTTTTACATAGATTTTTTTTTTCAAAAGTGGCTGCTTCAAAAAAATGCCAACATTTTTGGAAGGCTGTAAATTGGATAAAACTCATGAGATTTTCATGTTTCAGAAGTTTCCAGGCTATGAACACTTTAGTGCTTAAAATCTGAGGGAAATTTTAACCAAAAAAACTAGCATGATTTTCTTTTTAGCCTCTGCATAAATCTTACTGGGAACAGGATCCATGTTAAAGAAAACACAGAAGGTCTTCTCTAAAGTGCTACAGTTTACTACAACTGTCACAAAATAAATTTATGGATTTTTTTTAAGAGCAAAAGAGGAATGTGTGAATTTAGATGCAGGGGTGAAACATAAATGGAGAAGAATTTTTATTTCACTTGTAAAGTAAAAAAGGAGTGATTTTTAATGTATCTAGTTTTTAAAAAATGTATCTGTTGAAAAACAGATAAAAACTATGATGTACTTCCAATGTGATAGAGGTAACTAAAACCTAGATGCATAAATAGAAGTAGAAATATTATACTGTTTAGAAAAAACAAGCTGGTGGAAACCTATGAAAATATTCACATGGCTTTTGCATTCAACTACATGTTATTAGTTAATAGATATGCAATAAAAATTCAGATAAGAAGATGGCACTAAAAATCTAAAGCAATCATTTACTGACACTGCTGTCTGCCGTTTTAGCAGCCAGGATTTTGTGCATGGACTGTTCCCTTGGCAGACAGAGAAATACTTTTTGTTGTATTTTCCTTCCCTCCTGCTTGCTGCTTCCTGTCTGCATGTGATGACGAGATGTCATTTCAGCACACAGCGCTGAGACATCTGACAACAGCCACTACACCAGCCCAGTCTAAGCTTCTTTCACTGCCAGAACCAGGACACCTTGAAGGAAGATGAAAACATCCAACCTGCAGTCTAACACAGAAAAGTGTTAGCATAGATGCTGCAGGTGTGGGAACGCACTGCGCTCAGTCAGGAAGGGAGTGGGTGCCTGGCTGCCAGCTGATGTTGTCCGTGAGGCTGTGCCAATGCCATCAGCCACAGGAGTGCTGAGATCTCCCCAGCTGTAAAGAGGAGTGAAAAATTCAGGGTGAGTTCTGGTGCCATACATGCTGCCTCAGAGGGCTGGGATGGTCCAGTGCAGAAAGCAACATTTCTTTGTCTTTCAGACCACAGAGGTAATGACTTCCACTAGATTCCTTGGCCAGTGTCTATGGAAGTCGGTGACAAAGTGCCAGAGTGCCCACCAAAATGGGAATCAGAGTGGCTGCACTGAAGGTCTAGAGCGAGGGCAGTGGTCATGATCCTGCACCTGGGTGTGCGGGCGGTGGGACATAGAGTGCAGAGGTGCTCTGGAAGGAGCAGGTTGTCCACAGGAAAGGAGAAGCTGGGGGGGCCTGTAAAAATACTTGCAGGCAATGTCTGACTGCCACAGTGTTGCTGCTTGCTGTAGCCATCAGTAGGGACACCTCAGCAAAATTAATTTGATTGCAGGTGATGAAAGTGAGTCATGTCCATTTTGACATTAACTTGTAGTGGAACTTCAGGAGAGTGTAAGGATGAAGTCTGTCTCCCACTGGACACCAGGACTTGGAAAAAAGCTGAAAGGTCATTTACCCCATTCTTCTGTGCTGAGACGCTTCTAGCTTTCCCTAAACAATTTACCAGTGGAGTTTGTCCAGGTGCATTTCTAGGGATCCCTTGCCCCCTTCAGCAATGTATTCTAATGCTTCATCACTGGGAACAGTTTTTCTATTGCCTAAAATAAATCACTCTTGTTTCTGTTTAAGCCCTAAACTCCTGCTCTGTCCACCTGGGAGGAGAGGAAGAGTTTGCCCTGTCCTCTTTCCACTTACCTCTCACATATCTGAAGACTGTTGTTACATCTCCCTTACATCTTCGCTTATTGAGGCAACTATGAGAATAGCAATGTTCTCTAAGGTTTGGAATCAATTGACACTGAAAGGAAAATCAATCAGATTGACGTCTTGAGGGAAGTGAGTTCTTTGGCCTACTTGTAGCAATGAGTTTCCTGGCTGACCAGAGTATTGCTCTATGTACAGGGGACAGGGAGGAGGGAATAGCTATGGGCTGCACAAATTGGGAGGGCAAGTGAACCCTGGTATGACCATATCTTTACCTGTGGGGCATTCTTTATGGTACTTCTCTATGGCAACTGAAGAGACAATTTTCAGAAGTACTTAGCTGGTAAATGTAAAAAGAAAGACAAAGCCAGCCTCAGTAAGGACTTAAAAGTGCCTCCATCATTTTTAAAAGTCTTTCTCTACATGCTTTTATCTGAGACTCTAGAGTGGAGCCACAAGTCCTGCTCTTGCAGGATAGTGCATGAAGGAAAGATATGGCAATGGACTGTTTCAAAGTATCAAATTCCCCTGAATGAAGCCGTCAAAGCAGACTTAGTGTCACCCAGACCAAGCTTCTGGTGGAGTGGAGATCCCCTGCATTTCATACACCACAGTACAGGCTCTGACACAGTCACCCCATACTCTAAGAGGCAATTTTTCAACGTGAACAAGGTAAGCAGCACAAAGTAATTATTCTGTAGTTGTAGTTCACACACTCATCATTTGATGTTTGAAATAAAAGCTTAAGTGGAAGAGGGTCAGAATACAAGAAAAGCCATAGTTACAAGTGCCATGAAGGGCTACAGTATAATTAGTGTTAGGTTGTTTTTGATTCAATAGTTTTACTGTAAGATGGTTGTTCAATAAAATGCTCAGACATTTTTAATGAATTAAAGCTTCAAAGTCTCACTTCAGTATTGGTTTTATTTTTTAAGTCAATAATTTATGAATAAGGCATATGCTGCCATGTTAATCAATTCATTATTTCAGGCAAATACCAGCAAATAGATTTAAATATGATTAATTGAATTATGTTAATACTAGCACAGATGCACACACTTCCATTAACTTGAAACAAGGTATGATCTAGTATTTATGAAATAGCCTCTGGATACTGGGAAATTTTTAAAGAACACAAAGAC
The DNA here is from genome assembly GCA_013397115.1 of Edolisoma coerulescens. Taxonomy (NCBI): domain Eukaryota; kingdom Metazoa; phylum Chordata; class Aves; order Passeriformes; family Campephagidae; genus Edolisoma; species Edolisoma coerulescens. Next base: position 716,433 of record VWZW01001322.1, read on the forward strand.
AGTAAAATTGTGGGGACTGAGTGACAACTACACAGCGCAGAAGTGCAGCAGAGCCACAAAACAACCAGCTTTTCAACTTATTGTTGGCTACAACCAGTGTGTTTTTCAGCTGTAATGCAAGATAAGAAGATGACAGTTATTAATTTCAATGACTCATTAAATAATAGAGAACAAGTGCATATAGCTTTAACTCATCTCATAACCACCATAATCAATGTGCCCACAACTTGAAGGAACACTCTGTTGGCATTGACTGTCAAAATAAGCTACAGCTGAGAACTGGGTAGGTTTCTGATTAAAATAATCTGTCAGACAGAAGCAAATTAACCCAGTGGTGAAACTGATGCTGTCACTTTGATGGGTGAAATTTGTTTACTATATGAAATTCTGTGGTCAGTGCTGTGATAATATTCTGCAGAGCAATGCAAGGAGAAGTGTCACAGTCTGTCATTTTCCTGATGCTTTGAGGAATTGCAGGGGATGTGATTTTGTTTGCTTTTGCACACATACATATACTTGCACAAATAATCTGAGAAATCCTCGCTGAATATATTTCAGAATTGCTTTCTCTGGGTGCCATAACATTGTTTTCATTCATTTCATTGAAAAATACAAATATGCCATAGCACAGCAAATTCTATTTGCAAAGCTTATGGCCTGCAGAAGCAATATGTTAGTATGATTTGTCACAACAATAGCCTAATTTGCTTGTTTTAGGAAGGAAAACATAATCCTCTGGCAACATGCAAAATATTTTATTTTCCCCATGACAATTAAGGCTGTATATTGAAGAAGAAATGTATCCCTATAACTACTGCTCTAAAAACAGCCGTGTCAGATTTTTCCTCAGTTTCCCCTTTGACAAGTTTTTCCTTAATCTTGCTGTGTCTGTAAAATTGTGGTAGTGCTGTTTTCTACCACTTTTTGTCTCGTATTTGGACTGTAGCTCTGTGAGACACGAGCTGTTTCTTTTTATGTGTGGTACTGGCTGCTTAAGATGTTTTTCACATGTCTCATGATATTTGATGCTTTCCACAGCTCTTGTCATTATGTGAGAATCTCAGCATTCATTAAAAAAGAAAAGTTCCAGTTCTAATGGCTGTAGATAAAAGCTCAGATATGGGCTGTGCATATATAGTAATCCTCAAAGAGTAGAAAAGCAGAGGATAACAAACAGGAGCCCTAATTTTATAGCTCCTGGTAGATCAGTGCTTGCTTGTCATTTTTTAGCTGATTATTTGTGAACCCTCAGTTTTGGGGTTTCTTCCTCAGTGCATACATCACAGAAAATGAGGCCATTCTCACCTTCTGGGGTTGATGGAACAATTGGAGAAGTACCCCTGGTGGGGCATCAGTCCTGCCTATGGACATGTGAGTGCACCCCTCCTTCTTGGGGGGTGTGGGGGGGAGAAGGCTGCTGGAGTCAGTTTGGTCCTCATGTCTCCATAGCACTTGGGAACAGATAATGTTTGTCCTGTGTAACCTAGCACACCGTTGGTAAAAAACATGCCACTGCTTTGCTGGTGCTGGGGACTCAAGGATAGCACCCTCTCAATACCACTTCTTTTTCTTTATAGCAACTGTTTTTCTCTCAGTATGTGCATTTTTATAATTTTTTTTTTTTTTGTGGTAAGATTTGGCACCATACTCACTGTTTGCAAGTACCTACTTCTGCTGGTCCATTCCTGACAAGTAAGTGGTGTTCAGCTGATAGGAGACCTGTTTGTTCACCATCTGAAGTGAGTTTTGCTAAGACTCCCTTGCAATTTTGTTCTTTCAAGGGCGGCATCTCTTTTCTAGCTGGTGATCTGACTTTCAGGTGGTGCCATCCCACCTGTACAAAATATCCCACTTCTCTTTCTACACCTAAAGTTTCAAGGGGCACTTCTCCATTATCGCTGTGCTTTGAAGAAATATACCCTGAAATGTGGTGGAAATCCAGGGGAAAAGAAAAACGGGGAGGGAAGGAAAGGAAACTACATGCTCAAAGACAAGCATCTTTCATTACCTGCTGTGTCTGTAACAAATGAGAAACAAAAATACCTGGTTTGTTTTCTCTTAGGTTTATTCACGGTATAGCAGCTTCCTTTACCCCATTCCCAAAGCCTGTATGTGTATGTACCATTTGGACCCTTGTTCAGCTGTAGTCAGTATTTTTCAGTATGAGTTTCTCTTGTGGTGAGTTGCCTTTCCCATTAGGACTTAATGACATTGCTTTTTGGTAGGAGATGTGTGTCCTTCTGGCCTTCCCATCAAATTAATTATAATTAACTCATGCTTGGCATTGCTTCAGGTGGAAGACATTATCATTTCTGTTTTGTCATCACTGTCCACATACTGGCTGGATAAACAAAAGATATTATAAAAAACAGCAGCTATTGTGCTTTGGACTGTGGCTGTGGCTGCTTAGGTTGTCATTTACTGAGATTTATGCTGAAGAAACTCAATCTTACCATTTTCATCAGTGTTTTGCAACCTTTACCACGTGTGCTGTTAGCTACAAGTTACCATCTTGTTTTTGCATTGGTATATCAGCTAAATCTGAATTTCCTTTGACTTACACTAGGATTGGACTGGATTCCTGAGGCTTGCTCTAAATAACATTCATAGAAGCAAGGCCGGACATTTTCCAAAGTTTAATAATGGTTTCCTTAATTCTTTAAGAACTTAAATGTCTCGTGTCTTAAGAACATGGTAGCAAAACAGCAGGAGCAAGGGAGGATGATAACAGGAAATCTTCTCAAACATATTTGAGCTACCAAGTATCTATCACTTGCAGTCCCAGGGGCACTGCCGTGGGATTTTAACAGGCATAGCATGCAGGCACTGCATGCATGGGGATTTTAAACAATGTGAACACTCCCAAAGTCAATGAGGCACTTGGTCAGCCTCTGTCAACAGGCAGCAGGACTTAGAGATAGCTGTACAAACAGCATCCTCGTTGCTAGTGTCTTACAGTCAAGAACCTCGTCCTATTTCTTAGTCTAAGGACAGAATTAATCTCCAAAGTCTCTCACAGACTTCCACAATGGCAGGCTGAGTGTCAGCACAACTTCTAAAATGACCAGCAGACCCTGATACCCCATCATATTGAGTTCTTCATGGTCTCGTGTCGAAACCTGTCTAGGTACATGTGGCTTGATAGAGCATTCTGAGTAGAGAGATTCTGGTTCTTCACATGAGTTTGCAATTCCCTCTGAGAAAGTTAAGTGAAACCTGGTTGAACTCTACAGTTTCCTGTAACAGATATTTTTCAGTCACAAAAACAAACTCCTCTTGGAGTTACATTAGGACCCAAAGCCACAAACACAGGTGAGGGACAAGACTGCTCAAAGCTAGATGGACAGGAGGTTTTCACTGGGGAAGGGTGCTTGCAAGTGCAGGAGACGGGTGTTCTTCTGGTGGAGCTACATACCTAGTACAGTAGGAGCCAAAATAATCAAGGAACACTTGCAAAGAAGCCCCCCCCAGGACAACACTTGCTGTGCAATCCCAAAAAAAAGCATTGGGAGACACCACTGCACTGGCTGGAAGAAGGACTGGAGTAGCCATCATAGAAACTTTCTTCTGTTGTGTGATTCCTCCATGTTTGGCTCCACAAAATGGGAACTGTGTTTGATCTTCGTGAGAGGTGAAGCCACAATAAGGAAACACCATATTCCATGGTGAGCTTCTCCTGGGGCTGGGTTCAACTCTCAAGACTCAGATTACTGGCAGGTGACATGTGTGAAAGGATCTAACTCAATGATTGCACGCTGTGTGCTTACACCTCATGTCATTCCCGGTTAAATGTCTGGGCATGGAAAAACAAAACTTTCAGGGTAAAGAGACTGAGAAAAAAAAAAGTCCTGGGTATTTAGGCAATCATAGGATGAAATTAATCAATCAATCTATCGATGTAATGCAGTCAGGAAAATAAAGGCATAATTGTGACATACATCAGCTTGGTGTTTCTTGTAGTTGGGAGGTGTGCCCATGCCATTGTACAAGGGACTGTTAGAATCCCATCTACTCTGTACAAGCTCATACTCAAAAATGTGAATTCCAGGTGGAAAAGGGCAAAAAAGGGTCATTAAAAAGAAAGGAGAAGTGGAGCACTCATTTCACAAGAACAGAAAAGAAGAGCGTGGGTGGTTTAGACTAGAATACAGAGTTACAATCACTCTGTATATATCAGTTAAATGGCTAATCACCAGGTAGTCATTAAAGAATTAAAAGTTATTTAAGTAAGATGACAACACTGGCACAAGGACAAATGAGAGGAAAGTGACAGTGAATAATTTGGAATGGGAATTAAAAAGCAAGTTCTCATCCTCCAATGCCCTAGAACGCATTTCTGATTGGAGTAAGGAAGCAAGTTGGCAAAGGTTTTTAAAATGAGCTTGTTGTGACTAGGTGACAGTAGTCAGCTTCCCAGTATCCTACATTTGCCTTTTACAATAATACAAGCAAAAAGGAAAGCTCAACATTTTGTTGACAAGAAGGTCTCTGTCAATGATGGAATAACTAACCCAAAAGAGCAGCCTTGCATATTTAGAGCCTCAAGACAGGGACACCTTTCTTCACCTAAACCCCAGATTCTGGAGGGTTTGTTGGCTCAAAGACCACTGAAGAAAAATTTGAAGCCAGACAGTTCTTTTCTGGCTTCTCATGGCTAGTATTTGTCTTTTGTAAAATTTGCAGAAACCAATCCCAAGAAATTAGTTGATGGCAGAAACACCCAGGGTACATGAAGGATTGTGCTGTGTTCAATAATCTTACTCTCTGGCTGAAATCTTGGCTTCAGTGAGTACCATCCTCAATTTCAAGCTTTTTTTCCAGTGTTCTTCTGACTTTTACACATTCATGCTTGCTGTTAATCAACACATCTCAGAGAAAGAGGCAGAACCTGCAAGGATGGTCAAGGCGTATTTATGCTCTAAAAAATGTAAAACATTCCAAAGCAAAAATGATGGCATTAGAATGGAGCTCAAAGATTGTATTTTTAGCCTCTCAAAAAATTTCTCCATCTATCTGTGACACTGAAAATGTAATTTCCCTGTGACAGACTAAAACACTCAGTGAGCAATGCTTTTTCTCATAGATGTTTTTTTTTCACTTTGTAGTTCTTCAATCTTCATTTATGCCACTTCTCCTTCAAATGTTCTTCTTGTGTTTTGTTTATGTCTTTTACCTTCCCCTCTCCTCCATTTCTTTCATGCGGCTGGATTTAGATGCTCCTGGAAAGATGAAATATAAAGACAATCACCTAGAAATTCAGATGAGTTTGAATAGTTTAATGTCCTTTCCAGTTTCAAATTCTTTAGGGTTGAGCCTCCTTTTAAAAAGACATTTTTGATTCACTTACCTGAGATTATGCAAATCTCTGCTAAACTCAGAGCAGCAAGGGTTATTTCCCTGAATAAAATTAGCAGACACTTAATAAGACACATCTACATTTGTACAGCACATTTTATCTCACTGGATCCCAAAGCACTGCTGAAGTGTAGTAGGATGTTGAAGCTGAAAAACGTTCTTGAGGTGTTAATTCTCCCTTTCTCACTAATGTATCCCGCTGACATTTGTGCAGTAATTCTTACTTCATAACAGTGGAAATTAGAAATTAACCGATCCATAACTTCTTCCAATCATTTACCAGAATTAATTCATCCTGGACCATTTATTACCTGATCATGAAAGCTTCATGCATGTTTTCTCCAAACACCTTCTTCAATATACTCACAAAAATTTAGGATTAAAAAAATACCCGAAACAAGCTTTTTGCAAAGCTCCATTCATTTTGCATAGAGCTGTCAGGACATAACTGCCCACTCTGGACTTCATTTGCAGCTCCCCTAAAGCGTGTCCTTCAAAAGTCTTTATTTCCTACAGTCTCTTAAGATTTTGAATGTGTCTGCCTAGTAGTTTTTATCTTTTCTCTTTATCTATATTTTAACAATAGATGGGACCCTTATTATCCAACCACTTGTTTATTGTCTATGCTTTTAGTGGTCTTCGTGTGCTTAAAATTATTAACAAGTACTCCTTTTCTGCTTTTTGAGTTCCGCCTCTCTGGACCTCTCCATTATTTCTCCACTTTCATGAGCACAGGCTCATCTGAAACTGTCTCATTCTATCCTGATAGTTGATATTCCTGTGGTGTGTTTCTTCATACTTCAAAATGAGCCGTAGAGAGGCTTATGTCCAACACACAACACTCCCACCCTTACACACACACCCCTTACATCTGCTAGTTTCATGTTTGATCCCATGTTGTGGGTACTTCATGTACACGTATGCATGATTATGATACAGTAAACTTTTAATATGATTCAAAAATAAAGGCAACAGAAATGTCAGAAGCTGTTGGGCACTTCCCAGTGGAGATAAATGCTTCCAACAAACTGAGAAGAAAACACTGCATCCTGAATAGCTATCGCCATTTCTTGGCAAGGTCTTGCTTTTGTTTTCTAACACCTCACTTCAGACCAAGTGACAACACACAAATTTTTTAAGAATTTGTCTTTTCTTAAGTGCAACAACATTAGTCTCTTGCCTGAAAATAAATGATGGTTTTGTCATGATATCTAGAAAATTAGCCAGGTTTTAAATCTGTTTTTCAGAGATTTCAAAGAAAAGGCTAAAATCTGTTGTGTCAGATATTCAGGTAAAAAAACTGAAGCTGGGTTATGGATGTACCTGTCTGGTTTCACTAGCATGGTTCTCACAGCTGTCCCTGCTTTTGGCTGTATTTGTGCATTAGGCTCAAAAAGGCTGGCAGACAACAAAGCCTTCTGATAAAGATGTAGGTCTTGAGCCCCAGCCAAATGTCAGCTGGGGCCTTTTTATGGACTCCAGTAGGAATTGGCTCATGCATGAAAACCTAAAATATATTACACAGCAAACATGGAGCTTGGCTATTCAAAGTCCTGACAAAAAATTACCAAATGGACTTTGTTCTGTGCATCAAATAATAGTTCTGGATGTGTGGCCTTTGTTGTTTGTATGTTCACAAGAGACACCTAATTAGATTAGGAGGGCTTTGAATAAGACAGTGGTAACCAGCTGGGAGAGCCCTGTGCAGACCAGTCGGCAGTGAGGAAAGGCAATGTCCCCTGCAGTTACCAGGACTACAAGGAGCTTTAGCAGCTGGAATACAAGACATGAAACTGTTTAGTGCAAAGTTTAGCACTGAGGTGGGAGTCAGTGCCTTGGGTAAAGGAGGCTGTATTCAGACATTTGGAGATGCTTTCCTTTGGGACACTCAGTGAGGCCATCCAGTGGCACTGGAGCCACATGAGCAGGCAGTGGGCATGAAGCAGAAGAAGCCCATGCACCTAGTGCCACTGGATGGAAAATAAGAAGAAAGGAGAGCATGTCAGAAAAGTTTAAAGCAGTATTCATCATAAACGGCCTTCATGTTCAGTCATGAAATTAGGCAGTAGCTCTGAGACAAGAAACTAGAAATGCTGATGCCATTTATACACCATGAGAAAAATAAATACGCTGCTATTTGCCTGCACCTAACGTCAGCTCACACACGTCCAATTAATTAACATGGCAGCTAATTAACAGGACAGTTTTGATCTGCCATAGCAAAGCTTTGATATATAATGGCTTGCTAAGTCATTTATTCCAGTAAAGATTAAAACCAAATACATTATATTGGCCCATTTGCAGATCTCCATATTACCCTAATGGCGTCAGCGTGACATCTGAATCTGGACAGAATTAATCTGAGATGACAAAAGGTAAATAAAGGTTGATGTAACCAAGGAGAACAAAAATGGCCATGAAACACCACCAGATAATCTGGGTCCCTGGTAAAGTGCAACTGGTCTCTCACAGACTCTTGTTTGCTGGTTTTGATTATTTCCCTCTCAGTAATCAGTGCAGGACTGAACAAATGAGCTACTAGGCCAAGAAGACATTTGGAGCTGTTCCTTCCTGAGCAATACATCATCTAACTTGGGATCCGGTATTTTGAAGGAAACACTGCTAGTGTAGCCACAACCCTTTGCTAGCCCAAGTTCCCACAACCCTGCATGCTAGAGTGGCTAGACAAGTATGGAAAGGACTCCTCCTGCTGATTGCACCCCCAGGACAAGTGTTTACTGCAGCTGTTAAAGTACCCATTCAGCAGTGGAGATCTGGTCTCCTACAGACCTGGGGTCTGACACACACTGGCACCTGGAATAGACAAGGAAATGCACATCACCATGGGATCTGTGAGCCACCAGGATTTAGAGACAGTTCCAGGGCAGGACACACCAAAAAAAAAGTGGTTTAAAAATACCTCTGCCCTTTCAAGGGTTTCATGTTGCACCCGCCAGAAGCAGAAAACGGAAGCTCACCTTACATATTAATCAGTCTTTCTCACACTTAATTTTAATCTGACCCTGAGTAATACCCCCTAAGAAGATTCATTTAGAAGCAGATTACAGCATCTAATTTGCTAATGATGAGACATCATCCTCAGAATCACAATCTTCCGTCGGGACTTAGTAAATGCATCAGGAAATAAGATAAAAATGTCCTGAGCCCTCAGCATTGTCTTACAGCTGTAGTGCTTGTCCTCAGTGCTTCCCAGCCCTGGGTCCAGTCCTGCCTCAGAGCTGTGCCTGGCCATACTGGACTGGACTGCAGCAAACAAGCAGAAAAAGCCAGGGTAAGGGTACGTTTGGGTTGGAGACCTGCAGGGAGGAACAAGACGGTTCCTGTAGCTCAGTGCTCCAAGACCAAGTGGCTCAGGTCTGCAGGCAAGTATGGATTGCAGCTGGCCCTTGCAACTGGGAAAGGTGTTATGAAGAGACATCCTACATACAGATGAGAGATCTCACAGTTTACAGCTGGGGGAAGGACAGCTGGTTTTTTATCAGGATTTGTGCTCAGGTGTATGGGCAGGATTTTCTGTGAAAAGCAAAGAAAAATCATGGGACACCCTTGGGGAGTGAAACACAGGGGAGCCTGCACCACTTGCAATGGAACAAGGAAGGGAGGGAAGGGACTCTGGAGTATTTTGCTCAGGAAAGGTGCTTATATAATACAGAAGCTCTCAGAAAAAGAATAGAGTATCCTCTATATTCTCTGGTTATGAAATTGCTTGTTATTACAACCTGATTCTGCTAAAATTCAGTGGAAGACTGAAGTTTTTCCATTTCTAAAGGGTAATTTTGTGTAATGAAATTAATTTTAACAGCTGAAGAAATAGAAGACATGAATTGAAAGAAATGCATTAAAGCCAAGAGTGCCATAGTATCTTCAACTTATATCCCAAGCAGAAACAGAAAATCTATCAGAAAGGTCTCCAGACTAAGCAAACTGAGTCAGCATCTCAGAAGTCACCTTAAGAGTAGCAGAGAGCTCAGAAGTATTGCAAAAAGCATTCGATCAGCAAAGAAATCTGTGTTCAATAAAAGGAGTATTGCCAAAAGTCAGTCTGAGTCAGGCTTGGGAAGGATATTAAAAGACACAGCAAAAGATTTCCCAGCTGCATGAAAGAAAGAGAAACATGTATGGAAGAAAACTGTAATAGTAAAAATCAAGAACAAGCTTCCCAAAACTGGCTAGAACACAATCTGTGCACCCATCCCACAGGCAAAAACAGAAGACAGTTGAGAAGTGAGAGTGGTCTTCTCATCCAATTTTCATGACACTCATGAATGTTTAAATCGAAAAACTCAATATCCTGGCCACCACTGTAGTCCACAGCTCCTAAGATCAGGGAGACAATTTGAGAGGGCAACATAGGCCATAAACTGAGAAACAGGGGAAGAGCTGCACCTTGAACCTCCTCTGCAGGCTTTTGCTGGTCTGTCACCAGGCAGGCAGGAACTGCTGACAGCCCTACAGAAACAGGTTCCTTTTCTACCTCAGTTTCTCTAGCGTCTCTCCTCTGAAACACCTCTCACTCCAGCAGTGCTCCCTCTAGGATGGACTTCTAGATGTACCTGCATCAAGCCTGCTGCAGTATGGGGGGGGTAGAGAGGCAGAAGAGTTTTTGCAGCCTGCTCTTCCTCATAGAGGAGAGACAGACAAACTCAGCAGTCCTGCCCCTGTATGATGCCCTTGCCAGTGGCCACCCCCAGTGTATGGTCAAGGACAGAGTTTTCTGTAGGATTACTGGGAAAACATATTTTTTGTCAAGAGTGGGAGGAAAGTCCAGCTGTGAAGAGGGCAATTCTCTGGGAACTGGTATATTCTTTCTATATACCATGATGACAAAACTGTCTTCTGCAACCTCTTCTGCTTGACAGGGAAGTCAGGGTAGGATGTGGAAGGAGGAGTTGTTCAGGGTTGTCTAAGGAAGGAAGGAAAGGGGAGATCTGGGTTTACATAGGGAGGACAGAGAGATGCCTCCATGGCGATATTGATCCTTTTCTTTTGGACTCTGCACTGATGAAGTCAAGAATCTCCTGTCGCTTCTAGTGCTGCAGTGCAGTGGATGGAGTCTCTGAGCACAGCAGGGACATCCCACTAGTACCTGCCTTGCATCTCACCCATGCAAGTGTTGCTGGCCTGAGGGCTGGGAATGGTAACATCTCACTGTACACAACAGCCTGTCCAATTACTGGACAGCCAACTGGAATTTGTTGTTTTAAAATATGCCTGCGTGCCATTTTACCCCACACAGCAATATGGCATGGTACAGACTAGTTATTCTCTTAGGTGCAATGTTTGTTTGGAATGTGACAGAGAGAGCCCAATTACAGTCAAAAGTTGATGTCTGGCAGTCAGCAGCAAGTAAACTGCCTGTGGCTCTTGGTCCATGTGCTATCAGCTGTCACAAGAACTTGCAAGGACTTACCTCCTAGAGAATGTCATGATGCTGTATGTTCATATTTGCACCTTGGACCAATGATGCACAAGTGTTACAATACTTTTGTAACAGTTTGTCATTTAAGTTCCTTCTCATGCATCTCTTCCTCCTCACGCTTTTGGTTCTTTGAGGAACCAAAGTGAGACAAAGTAACTGGGAACAATCAGAGTATTCACATCAAATTGTTCTGCTGCTTCAGACCAACTCGCTAAGGCAAACATGGCCAGTGGAGATGCTAAAAGAAGTGAGAAAAGCTGATCATTGGCAGAGACAGGTTCTCCAACAGCCTCCACCACCAAGTTGATGTGAAAGAGGAGAGTGGTTTTAAGATGGAACTTTGTACATTTCTAAATGCAATTTCATGATTGCAAGAAAACTAATCAAATGTTCAGACATTTCCTTTCTGCTGTGTGTCCTGCATTGGGGTGTACACCAACACCAAATAGAACTAGTATGATCAGCTGATTGTGCCAGTACTGCCTACTGGGGACTTGCACTTTCTTCTGATAAGCCATGATGGCCATTTACTAGCCAGGGGGTCAGTGGGTATAGCCTGTTTCCTAAACTGTGCTTTAGCATGTGCTACAATTTGGTTTTTAACCATTTGGTTCAAGTAAATAGCAGTCCTATGAAAAAAAAAGATGTTGCATAGACCTCTATGGAAATTATCCCATGGCCTGGAACTGTAATGGATGTAGATAAGAAAACCTGGCTAACTGAAAATAAATAGGACAGTTTCTAATGTGAGAGAAGGTGTGGTCTGGAGAATTTAACAGATCAACAGGTATGGTTCAGATGTTCATAATGTCTCACAAAGTTATGGGGTTTTGCTTTAATTCTACAAATATTATACAATACAATACAATACTACAAATATTATACAGTACAATTTTGCTAAGTAACAGAGATTTTACGTGTGAAATAACCCATTACTTAAACTGAAGCAGAAAGGGAAAAGGAAAATAAAAATTTATCTATTCACTTGCAAATAAAAATGACATTTCATATAATAAACTTCGGGACTGCATTACAGCAAGAAAAGGTATCTAAATATAGCACACTTATATTTCACCAAAATAATAAATGTGGGTTGATATGGTATCTTTCATACTCAGGAAATTCCTCACAGGTTCACATGATGACACATGGATGTCTGATCAGTTGATCTGTAGCAAATTTAGCTATTACACATTCACCTTTGCTCACAGAGATATTTTTCAGTTTTGCAATCTAAGGAAGAAATACAAAGTTGGGGAACATATCAGATTTAGAAATCTGTCTGCTCATTTTTTTACCTAAAGTCCTGAGCTCTCCAGTATTAGTTTTTGTGACTCTCTTTTAGAGGAAGAAATTCTCATCTTTTGTCATTAATTGAGATGGACTTTGATTATCAAGAACTGAATGGAATTTACATGTAATTGGTGGCAGCTGATAGCCTTTTGCCTTAAGGGAAGGACATTCAAAAGGAAGGGCTAAAGAATCTCCAGGAAAATACAAGCACAATATTGCATACTTATACTCAAATCACTCTCTGAGTTCACACAGCAACATTTAAGGTGCAAAGAACAGCTAGTCTGTAACCCACCAGAGATATTAAAGTATCCAGTGTACATTTCTCAAATTATCATAGGGTAACAAGGATCAGTTGTGATCACCTGACTTAGTGTCTTGTGGAACCTACCAGAGAAAACTACCAGATGTTTTCAAGTAATTTTTAGTTTGAACTAGAGAATCCCTTTCAGAAAACAGGTAGTCTTGATTAAAAATGAAACTAAAAATCTTATGCTTACTTTCACCAATCATCTGACAAGGTTTTCTAGTGATTAATCACTTTCACCTTTAAAAATTTCCACATTTCAAGATTTACCAAGTAGACCACCAATTTCGTTCCACTGGGTTTTATTACCTATTTATCTACTAGTTTAAATGTCGAAAGCCACATTCAGCTTTTGCCAGTGCCAGTTTTCCCAGTGGTTATGTATAAATTGCCAGAAGTTGCCTATAACCAGCCCTAGTTCACAGGAAAGGCCCAAAAAGCATTTCTACAGAGCCTCTCCTACCTTGTCTTTTAGATTTAATTGATCCGTAATTGACAGCAAGGAGTGGAACTTTATTTGCACCACTGGCCCACTCAGCCTCTATCTTCAAACCCCCACCCTGCTTTGGGTGAGAAATGTACATCCACCTCTCCACACTAACCATGAGCAGAGGGTGACTGAGCAGGCTTTGCTCAGCCTCCTCCACCAGGACTGTAATTTGATGCAGAGGGATGTGCAGCCTCATGGTGAGGGTACAGCCTCTGGTGAGGAAGCTGGCTCGGGTCCTAACTTCAAGGGTTCCCACAACTGCTCAGGGATGTGTGTGCCAAGCCTTGCAGCTGCAGCTATCATTTTATATATATTGTGATGCTGAGGCAAGCACTGGGAGGTGGTTTAGTTCCTAGCTCCTCTTGGCAGTAGCTCTGGAGGTCCTCAGCAATCACTGAAGTACATGGCCAAGTGAAAAATTGCTAAGGCAGGTACCAAACACTATGCTCAGTAGCTTTAAAGAACTCGGTTGCTCTTTAAGCTTCTAAAGAGAAGTCTGATAAAAGCCATCAGGAAATATATCTCCAGCACTGCCCTTTTTTAAAAGCAGGAAGCAGCATGATCATTTCCAGGACCAATCTGTGATGTGTCTCTCTGTCTCTTGCTAATGCACGGGTACAGGTGGTGTAAATGGCCCTGACACCCTGCAAAGCCTCCAGCCTTTTCTTGTCCCAGTGGTCTAATGTCAGGGAGAAGAGACAGCCCTTCATTGCAAGGGTCTGGAGGACCACTCCAGGGCTGCCATCAAGGTCTCCGAGTATGATGGGCTGGGGAAACAGTTTGGACCCTAGTTATATGTCTTGGAAAAAGCGTGGGGTTAAGTCAGTCATTACAACACTGGGCATTGCGAAGCTGCAGTCTCTGTATGGCTTTAGCTCCCTTTTAATTTAATATTAAATTTACTACAAGAAATGTGCTCCTGGAGCAAATGCTGCGTGTGTCTTTTGCATAGTCAACAGCGTAACATTGTAAACAAAACAAAGACCTAACAAATAGGTTTTTTTCAACACATGGCATAAAATCTTTTCCTCACACATGCAACAAAAATTATTAGAGCAATTTAACCAGGAACAGCAAGGGAGGGGACAGGCATCTGCAGAGACAGTGCAGGAGAGATGGAGGAGAAGGGGAAGATGCAGATTTCCTCTGAAGTTGAATCTTTTCCTGCCTCTGAGGTGTGCAGATGGCAGACAGAACCCTTCACACTGATGTAAAAACAGAAAGAGGACTTGCTATGGACCTAAAAAGGTCCCAACTGCACTGGTAAGAGTAAAGCCTGAGTCACATCATGCTTTTTTTTTTTGCTGTGGTTTGTCTGGATTTGTTTTTGAGTGACAGTAGGAGATGGATTTTTTTCTTTCAAATACCACATTATGAAAAAAGTGAAGAACTTAGGAAATGGGAAAATTAAGAGTTCCTGTGCAGCCTTCATTTGACTCCCTTTACACACATACTTTATCGCTTGGCCTCTTCAACACTTTCTTTTAATCTCTTGGGGCCCATTTCATTCACTAAAGACACTGGAAAGACATATCATGAAGGAGACAGTGGTTTACAGGCAAATAGGACAGGCTTATAGTTGAGGTACTTGAATGTTGCCCTAGAGGACTGGGACTGAGTCTACAAAGGGTTTAAGACTTGTGTGTACTAAGCTTGTCTGTCATCCTTGGACCCCATGTTTGGGGCATCTCAAGGTTCACTCAGGGCCTTGCAGAACATCTCCAGGCCTCATGCTGGTGGCAACAAGGACAACACAGGAACATCCATCCTAGGCAGGATGTCCTGTTTTGCCAGGAGCGGGCACTTCAGGTTCCCTCTCTGCTGATTCATTGCTGTTGCTGCGAGATCGCACCCCACCATCTCCAGTTTCCCTGAGGCTCATCCTGCCTATTAAGACGCATTTCGGGCCTAAGGCTAGGCTTTTAGGACTAATCATTTTAATATTGGGAACAGAGATTCCAATCAGAGGTTAATCAGAGCACTGTTCTACACTTAAAAACATTCTCTCTTTACTATTTCAGTGTGTGTCACCACAAAGTCCTCCAGTGTGTCCAGGCTGCGGAGATGGGCAGTAAGCATTCCCACAGCAATTCATCTTCTGTCCTCCCTTTTCCCTACCCGCCTCCTCTCATCTGAATCATTTATCCCCCTCCTTACTCTTATATCACACTATTTTGTCTTCTCACTCCTACTTTGCTTACACTGCAAGTGTAAACGTAATGACTCAGACTTCATCATCCCCTTTTCCCAGTACCCCTCTCTAGGATAAGGTGACATAACACACCTTTTGAGACCATTATTAAGTTGCAATAGCAAGTGGCATACAAATGTGAATCATCTTAATTGGACAAGCCTTCTATTAATCTATGAACCCCAGTGTATTCTGAGCAAGACCCTTGTGGACCCAACACAGGTGGAGCATCGAGGCGTTTTGCCCGCACTGCCTATCCCCTTTCTCACTTTAAAGATTTTGATCTACCACAGTAAACTGGGAATTGAGGTGATTTTTTCTTCAGGGAAAGGCACTGTAAAGTTGTATTCATTAGTATTCATTGATAGTTTGCCATGAGGAAATTAATAATTTCATATTCACTTCAGAGTCTGAAAGGTACACAGTAATTAAAAGGTGGAAAGTTTTGCATAAGTAGAGACCTTCCGAAAACTAAATGCAATGTGGGTTTTACAGAAAAAATTATCCAATATCCTACGGACTGTGTCAAGATGTGTACTTGCAAGCAGACATGTTGAGACTGCTTGAGGCCCCTTCTTTCAGTAATTTTCTGTTCTGTATTTGATTACACAACTGTACCATTCCCGTAATTTAGAGGTAGCATTGAATGGATTTTAAAACACTTACTTCCAAGAAAGGAACATTTAGAGAGATTCAGGTGCCTAAATATAAGAAGAGCTGTCTAATGTCATTTTAGATGCTCCAAGAAGCCCGTCTGGCTTGCAGCTGCTGCTCCAGCAGGGCACAAATCCTGCCATAAATCCTGTGTCAAAGCTGCCAACACATTATATGACTCCAGCAACTGCCACCATCTCCAAAAGCATTATGTTTAGGTACCTGCATTTCCCCATTTAAATTACATTTGAACACTGAAAACAGAGAGTCATTAGACAAAATCAGATCTAACATCAGCCAGGATTTCCTAGCCACAGTGCGTGATTACTCTCATTTCTCTGTTTCAGTCCTTCCTACTTAGTTTAGAGTTTATTGTCTCCTGAGGTGTCCAGGCAATTTTGGTGAAATGGCTGACAAATCAGATGCGGCTGCAGGAGCCCAGTCTGAGGAAATGCTTGTCTGCATTCAGAAATCAGCAGACGTGGCATTTCCACTCAGCCCACTAATCCTCGTGTAGCTGGACTTAAAGTTACAAGCATGCAAGTGCTGCCTCTTACGCTGTTTGCTGGTTTATGCTGGTTTGGGGGTGGGGTTTTTACCTGAAATTCATTTCTGAAGGAGGCATGGCTTGCAGTTACAGGGAAGGGAAAATGCTTCTGCAGTCTTAGGGCAGGAACGGGAACAGGCAGAGGAGACAACAGGACTGTGGTAAGGTGACACAGGTACCCACAATATTATTCCCATCAGGCAGATTCAGTCTGTGACGCTTTAAGAGGGTGCAAAGAAACATACATGGATACTGCAAGAATATTGCAGGTTCAAAACATAGGTGTTGTTAGAAGATTTAAGGTCTCCTAATGAATGTCCTCAAACGTGTATGTGTTCTGCAGTCTTTATTTTACCAGTATTTTCTGTTTGGAGAAATGACCTTTGGCATGCCTTCTTCAGCTTCTTTGCAGGCAGAAACTAGGCTAAACAATTTTCTCATCTAATTCCAATGGAGCTGAAATTACCTAGACATCTTCATGCATTTGACCTCCAAACCCTGTTTATATTAGAAAATGTTTAATTTTGTTTTATAAGACCAGTACATCTTTCTTGCTGTAGGTCAGCTTATGTTCCAAAAAAAGTCTTTCTGTCAGTCCAGGTCATATTATTTTGCCAATTAAAATAAACTGTACTAGCAAAAGAACTGTTTTAATGTGGACTAATATGTACAGGAGAGTTTTCAGCACTATTCCTAAGTTAGGATAGGATTTTTTTTCCGAATTACTGACATCAGCTTGCAAATGCACTTTAGACCAAACAAGGGGAGTTTTGCCCAGCCCAACAAAATATTAATACAGTAAGTATCAACAGGCATGGGAGAAATACATTCAGTGCTGGTGGACATCAAAACGCTGGTGTGACAGGCTGAACTATTCCGGATGTTCACCGGGAGATTTATTCAAGCTACTCTGATAATTGCTACCTTGTGAAAACCAGTTTTACTTAATGTGTCACTGCATTGGTACTCCACAGGATCAACAGGGACTGAGAGGAGAAACACCCCACATTTCCAACCACTTTGCAAAATATGGGTCAAATATATCTTAGAACAAGAAAATGTTCTGACATTTCACTGATTTAAAAACTTATTCTTCAGAAATATTTGTATATGATGTGAGTAACAAAGATGCTTTCTTCCTCCCAAGTCTGGTTGCTTTGTGCATTTACACCACAGGATTCTCAGGTCAGGTTGATTTTTTCTGTTGCATTTTTTTTGTGCAGAGTGACCTTTAAATTTAACTGTTGCCATTGCAACCCAATGTAAAGCAAACTGCAGACTAGAATATCAGTGTAAACATGAGGGACAGTCCTACCATGTAGGAACTGTGATCTCCCCTTCCCTGTCTCTAAAGCTCAATGCACACCCCAGCACACATAGGCACCAAAGCTGAAAAAGAAAACAGCGCTCAGTTCCAGATCACTTGCATCAAAAACTTTTATTTGTGGTCACTGTAGTAATTATACACCTAACAGGGTAAGTTATAGTCTGGAAAGTTATGCTGGGAATGAAAAAAGCAGCAGCCCAAGGTCACAGAATATAGTGTTCAAAGAGACAGGTGTGCAGCTTTAATTTCTTTTTATTCCTTTGCTCTGTGATATGTTTTCACACTGGCTGTAAAAGCTGTCTATTAAGACTATCAAACCACATTATGGCTCTTTCCTTTGCCTGTCATTGTACTGTTGCTGCTGGAGCTCAGAAATGAGGGGAAGGACTTGGGAACTCAAACATCCTCTTTCCTACTCTGATGCAAGAGGACAAGAGGAGAAGTAGCTCTGCTCCTCTGGCTGCCTTCAAAGCACCTCCTGGGACCTCTAAGAAGCCTCATTCTGCTGCATGAAGTTTAGGTTATTCTGAGAAATGATACAAAAGATAATTTTCATGTCTATGCATCAGATAGTGTTATTTGTATATCCCTTATCTGGCATGTTTTCCCCAGTCACTCTGTGTGGGTCTTTCACACAACAGAAAAGGCAGCTGAAAAGAGACTTTAAAGAAAGGAAAATATAGAGCCTCATAACAGAGGGGTTCAAAAGGAGGTGAGAAGCTAACAAGCTTAAAATCTGTTTGTTTTAATCTCGTTACTGCTTTCATGATGCAGATCTTTAAATAACAGTAGACTTGAGTACATTTTTTTCCAAGATAAGACCCCATTCTGGTGACTCCCTGTAAAAAGGGCAGAAACCATTGCACCAAGTTCAGGTGGAATCATCTTTCTTCTTGTGTGATCTTGAACCTTATGTGTCCTAATCCAAATATTTACTGTATTTCACCAGAATTTCCTTATTGCACCCATATCTCCTTTCTTTCAGGTCCCAAATTTCAAAGATCAGAGTTAGGTTTCAGAAGAAAAGCTTTAAACCTGTAGCCTCCAAGACATGCCCAACCACATGACAAAACACAGCCCAGTTAACAGTGAGTGACCTCTCTTCTGAGAAGAGAGACAGCAAAAAAGGGACAGAGGTATTTCAGGGGCCAAATCTGTCCACATAGATCTGTTCTTTTTACTTCAGTCATACCTCACTGAAGGAGGACTTGAATTTTGCTGTTTTATAATTGCTCTCGAAGTGTATTTCTTGTATCATAACTCCGCTGTACCTCCATTGTAAGCTCTCGGGAACAAGGATCCTGATCGATCATATGCTAGTACTGCATCCAGCTGAGGGCTAGCACAGTACTGCTATGGAAAAAAGTGTTGCAGAGTTAGAGGAAAAGATCACTGAAACTGATATGGCAGGGGAGAATTTCAGAAGGGCCTCTTTTTATACTAAGGACAAAGGGAAACAAAGCTTACAGAATCCATGTTTGACCTTTATGAATCAGAAAAAAAATCTGAGCTTGTTTGCATGAAGAATCAATGCTGATCAAGAGTAAACCGTCTGTTAGAAACTGAGAATTTGACCTCGATCTGACATGCCATGGAGAAATTTGCAACTCTTACAGTCATTTGACTCTTATAACACACCATGCTGTGTTCACACAATCAGCCCAGATAAGAGCAGTCTCCCCCGACTTATTTCTTCCTTTTAATTCATTCCTTTCATCTTGTTTTTTGCAAACCTCTCTAGCACTCTTGCATATTCCACACTAAATGAGCTTCTAGCTTTAATGAAATGGGAAAGAAAGCTGCAAGAAACTGGGACTGGCCTGAAGATGCTGTTTCAATTACACTCTTTTAGTCTTTCTAGGACTGAATGGAATATTCCTATGGCAATGTACTCTTTAATCTGCATTAATTTCTTCAGTTACATGGTAACGGCTGATGCATTGTAGTAATCACTGACAAATAGACTTGGTTGGAGTAGCCAAATTGGATCTGTGGCAGAAGGAGAATAGAAATCTCAAATCCCAGGAATATAAAAGCCTAATTTCTGTCTATGCATTGACAGGATGAACCTGAGCTCAGATCAAAGGTATTTCTCTGAATAAGCCACTTTTGCAAGCGCACAGAGCTTGAGACGGAATCAGCTAAGAAAGGCTTCCAGAATCAAAAATTCCAGAATACCGAAGGTATTTTAAATGAAAAATAAAACTTGTCTCCCCAACAGGTCTAACGTCACCTGCCCAAGTACAGAACTGTACTTCTTGAGCTGCTGCTCTCTGAAAATCTCGTTTCCTTTCATTCTGACAGTTATCATATTAAAGAGGAGGAAAACCGAGAGCTAACTGAAATGGACTGTATGAAAACGTAAACCAAACATCTCCATTGTACTTGTCATTGCAAATGTTTCTCTTCATTTGGCTACTGCAACTGATTTTGAAAAAAAATAATTGTATAATTGACGTATTATTTTTCATACAAGTAAAGCAGAGAATTTCCTTAAACCCTCAGGAATCAGGCCTCCCAGGTCCCACTAGATTAACCTAACATCATGAAGCATGCTTAAAGTAACACATTTTGGATTCTTTCTATTTGCCTTTTAGATCTGATCTTCTAGGTAAAATCTCTTCAAGTTTTACATTTTAAAAAAGCTGGAAATGTTATCGAATCTTTATTCCAAGAATGTTAAGTTTTAAGAAATGCATCAAAAATCATGAATCTTGAAATTAAAACATGAGACTTGGCAGCAGCGGTGAGCAGTAATTCACTTTTCCAAGCACTTCCTCACCCTTTCAAATAGAAATTGCTAATCATGAGAAAAAATTGCATAAATGCACATTTGTAAAGCACAGATCAAGCCAGCAACATATAATTACATTTAAACCAAATATAACCTTAATTTCACTCATCTATTTCCAGTTTCCCAGCACTGATCTGAAAACACATGTAGAGAACCAGCCCAGCTTAGCACTACGGCTCCCTCATCTTGACCAATTCTGTGTAAGTTCCGCAGCAGCAGATCGCCGAGATGTTTGCATGCAAAGTGATCCAAGTCTATTGACTTCCTTTTCTGTAGTTCTCTCCCATGTATTATGCAAAATTCAGCAGGCAGATATTATAATCAGCACATTAGTCATGGAGCAGACACCTCCAGTTTCCTTGTAGCTTCACAAAGTCATATTCTGCTGCCGCTCTGTATGCTCTCAAATATTTCATGGACTCAGCATCTCAGTGTGGATATGAAGAACTAGGACAAAATGGACACGGTCCAATATTGTAATGGATAACTTCTGTTGATCCTCAAGTGCACGGGGGTTTATTTTGACCCTTGCCATCTGCATAAGAGGAGAAATTACAGGAGCCCTGCAAAGGTTGAAAGTATTGTTTACAGACAAACATCCTCTCATGGCCAGTGCAATTCAGCCTGTCTAATGGAATTCAGTCTTGCATTGGAAAGTCTGGACTGTGCCAAGTAGTATTTCCTAGACTTGCTGGCAATGTGGAAATTCAGAGACTACCCACAATTTCCACTGAAGGGTTTTGTTCTGACAGAGCTTTAGGAGGAGTGGTAGCTGAAACTCCAGTGCTTTTGCTACTGCGTGATGCCAGCACAGCATTCATTGGTGACTTCCCCACCACATGCTGTTTCAATAATTTCCTCGAGTAGCCAGGAGAACAGCATGCTGGGAGAAGGAGGGTACAACACCACAAAGTCGGGGGGCTGAGCAATCTGGGAATCTGGTAATGTCTCTTCCTGCCTTTTGGCATCAGCTGCTGATCCTTCTCACTGGCATGGCAGAAAACTTCACCCCATCAGGTGCTTCCAGTACCCACCCAGGGGATATCAGTCATCAGACCTGCAGCCAGAGATTTTAGCTGTCAGAAGTGAAATATCATCCAGTGGTTGCTCCTACTTCTTGCATGATTTCAACTGCTCTTTCCTTTATAGGCTCTTTTATATAACTCTCCAGATGTTACTGGAATGCTGTTTCCCATGGTTTGGAGATGCTTTTCCTCATCCCTAGCTATGACCCATCCTGCCAAGGAGAAAAGAAGAGCAGAACACTCCCCTCCTCTCTGCTTAAAGAAATAACCTGGGAAATGGTGCCATATGCCAGAATTGGAAGGATTTGCCTGGAGGATTCTGGGAGTGTGACTAAGCCCCTCAGGGTGTCTAGAAACACCTCACTTTTCTTTTAAATGTTGCAAAAGCTGCTGTACTTTGAGATCTGTGCTCGGGGTGTTGGGTAGTCTGGGGTTGGGGTGGTTGCTCCTGCATCCACAGTGACTCTGTGCCTCTGCCTTGGGGGCTGACAGGGACAGGTGGGAGAGCCAGCAGCACCCCAGGAGACCAGCTGACACCTGAGCCGCCACAATATGATCTCACTTTTCTCATTAACAGGAGAATATTATGTTCTGTTTTAAAATTTCATTTGAAACTAATTGAATTGTTTCAACATTCTTCTATGCAAAAGGAGAGATCTTAGGAAACATTTGCGTAATAACAACAAATGTCCCCTTCATGATTATATATACAACAAAGAGATTTTTTCAGTTGTTATTCTCCAGTCTGGGGTCCAATCCAAAACACCTAAGCACTCCATTAAATTCTACAGAGTACAGGTAGGGAACTTTTAAGACGAGCTGAAACACTCATCTTAAGGTTAGCCACACTGAGGTGAAACTTTGAGCTTGAGAAATCTGTCTGGAAATCTCTTATATTCAGACTTTATTTTTTATCTAGAATTCTGATACTTCCTGGTCTGTTCTGAGCAAAATACCAAAAAAACCACTTCTCTTCCCAAGAAGTGTAGAAATGAGAAAATTGAAGTTGTGGGGACAGTGAAAGGTAAACATCTTCTGGGTACATTCTCATCAGAGGTTCAGATTTATTCCTTCATTTAGTTTTTTGCTATGATTTACAAATTTGCAGAAACTTGTCCTCAAGAAAACTTGTCCTCAAAAATTATCATATCCCATGTTAAAATGATACACTGTCACCTTCTGTGCAAGCAAGTTAAATCCCAACAACCTAAGGATGTGTGAGCTGTTTTCCAATGTGGATTTCGCTGAGCTGTAATTACTCCAAAACATTTTAGATGCTGATAAAGACGTACATATTTTCTTTTGACTTCTGCTCTGTTTTGATAGCATAGATGGAAAAATGTTTCACTGTAGATAAATGTAACTGTGGGTTTATGACTTTTCTAATAATCATGAGTCAATAGGTCTCATGATACCTACAGCAGCTCACTGGATAAAGCAATACACAGATGCTTATCTCTGCAGAAAGATATAATAGTAGAAAAGCTTAGCAATGCTGACTGTCCTTCAGTTCTGCATTGCTTAAGCTCATTGCAGGTCAGTTTAAAGCTAAATCCAAGTCCAGTTACCAATATCTGCAGTTTGTTCTGTGTTCTCTGCCCAAAAAAAAAAATCCTTTCTAAAACGTCCCATGCTACTTTCTCATCAGAGATTGTCTGCTACTTTAGTCCTAGAGAGAAGCAGAAAAGGAGTGCAAAATGATGTTTTTAAATTGTGTTCCCTTTTGATTGTCACTCTTCAGAAGCAAAGTGTTAATTCTGGAAATCTGCAAAATGGACTGCTAAAGAACTACAAATATGCTTTGTTTTATGGATTACCATGAAGAGAAATATCTTTTAGCTCAGAGAGTTTGAAGGAAGCTGGGAGGAGGAGGTATGGGCCATTAAGTAAATCTAAGCAGCTTATACTACCTTTCATTTATTTAGGCATGGATGGAATTAACTTCAGGCTGATTAAAGGAGATTATAGAGAAGGAGGCTACAGGGGTAGAGGAGGAGGTGCTGCAGATCCAGTCATGCTACAGGAGACCTGAGCAACATGTTGCTGTGGCAAAAGGCTTGTGCATTAATAATCCTGCAATATTGTGTGGAAACCTGGAGGTGGGGCTGAGGCACTTGGCACTTCTTGGATTTGGGAATGGTAGCTGAGAGGCTCTTCCATGCGGCAAGGAGACACCCAGGCTCACCTAGTGCATGAGCCAACTGTGCCTTGGGGAGCAATCTGGGATTCCTTGTTATTCCCTAAATGGTGTGAGGGCTGGGGCCAGCAAGGCAGCCTGTGAAGGCAGCAGAAGGCTGCAGAACTGATGGCCTGTAGCTGCACCACCTTAAAATAACTGACAGGCAACATGCCCCTAAAAAAACAGATGTGGAGGAGTTACTCAAATCTCTTCTCTGTAACTGGTTCCCAAGGCTGCCATCCTCCCACAGCATAAGAATTTGCATATGGCCCATGTTTTTCCACAATAACCATCTCTCTAGTTATTATGCAAATCAGATACCCTGAAGCAAAGAGCACACCACTGCTGTCGTGGAGTTACAACTATTGTTACAACTCAGGAAAAGAGCCTTCTCCACATCCAATGAAGCAACTCCATTGCAGTATGAGGGCAAGGTTTGATTCAAGTATATAATTCAGCCTGTTCAGCAGAAGCAGCCTGATACCTTTCTGATCTGCAGAGCCTGAAGAGGAATAGTCCCACTTCTGCTGGGCCAAACTGTGAATCACCCAGGCAATTTGGCTGGAGTGCATTGCCAATCAAGCCACATAAATTTATTAAGGAGAGAAAAAAGCAAGAAACTTTGTTTCTGAGCTGACCAGAAAGAAAACCAGCTGGCTTTAAATGGAGATTTTTAATGAAATTTTACAAGTATTTCCTGGAAAGTCCTTATGGTAGGCTCATTCTTGAAAACACTGTCATGTTGTTTCTTTAAACTGCTCTATCTCAGCACTATTCAAAATGCTCAGACTGAAGTACTGGAAGCAAAGTGCCATGGTTTCCTTTTTCCAGAGCTGTAAATTTATTTCCTTCTTAAGGAAATATAGTTGAAACATGTCAGACTTGAGAAATGTGACTGGCAGCTGAGCTGCTGCACGTTTTCTAGGAGCTCTTGGTGGCTGCCAAACAGAAGTCACCTGTGAGCCAGAGAAAGTGAGCAGAGGGCAACTGTCATCAGTTTCAGAAAGGAGATCTTTGGAAGAGCCCAAAGACAACCTTTTCTCTTGCAATTTCTTCAGGTTCTGCTTTCTACAGGCTCGTCTTTGCTAGGACAGTTAAGGGGACGTAAGATTGGCTTGGATGCTTTTGCTTCTGTCTAGAAATCCAGAGGCATTTTCATTTTGGATGCCATACCTTGGTGCATTTCTGAGGAGCTTCAAAACGTCTCCTCCTGACCGCCACTTTTGGATGCGGGACAGTGGGTTTCTGTTGCTGATCCTGGTAAATCTTCAAGGGGAAATTCAAATCCCTTAACAAGCTAAGCATACCCAGTACAGTGTGTTCCTTTGCCTGCTCATCTTGGAAGTATTTTATCAATATCCAGCAGTTCACAGATCTGAGCCAGACCCACTGCTACTACAGAGTAAGTTTCTTGGCACAGAAACACAGTGGTTCTGGCCATGCTCATCTGTATGTGAGCACCCATATCCATCATAGCACGGCCATTCGCTGCCTGCTCGGCAAAACGCTTTCTTCTCGAGGAAATAGAAAACCAATGACATTTACGGGGCAGGGTGGGTTTCAGGGAGTAATCTGGTTCCCAAACACTAGATGGAGCTGGGTAATTGAGGTTCATTTCCAGCCTCCCGGCGGGCAGTGGCTTATGGAGGAGCTGAGGGAGGCGGTGGGGTTGGCACTCATTCACCCTGGCACCTTCTAGAAGCTGATTCCAGGCCTCTGTAATAGGGTTTGCTTTTGCTTTTTTTTTCACGTGCAACAATAGCCTTATAGAGCAAGGCCAGCCTCATCCTGACATTACACGAAATAGGTCAGTATTTGGATAGACAGATTTATTGTGCGGTTTGCATTTAGGCTTAACAGTTAAAATAAATAGTTCTTTTCTTCCCTTAGGAGCTGATGAGCCAGACTCACTTCCAAACAACTGAAGACTTCTGTACTTTTTGACAAACACAGTTCTCCAATTAAGAACAGTAAATAGGATTATACAGTCTGAAAAGGCTCTTTATTGCCAGAAAGTTTGTATGTGGGAAGTGGGGGTCTCTCTTTAGCATTCATTGTAATTCTTTTAAAATACTAATGATTTTGTCACATCCAGAGTTCAGGGCTTTCAAAGGGAAAAGCTGCTTAAAGGCAGCCAGCCTTCTGATGGAAGAGATCTGCATCCATATGATTAATTCCGTATAATATATGCAGAATTAATATATATTTTTTAATCAAAGTGTCCAAGATGCAATCTTTGCTTTAAGCCACGTAGAGAAATAAGTCATATTTATTTTTCTTTCAGGAGAGATTTTTATTACGTGAGGTTGATATATATACACATATATATACACATATTTGTCTTTAATTCAAAGTGGAATAAATGACACAGGGCAGAAAAGGCCAAATAGTTTAACACATCAGGAACTCAGTGTGACAGCCCTCTTGCCAGTTTCTTTAAATTTAATGCAAGCCCAGTACAGAGGAGATAGAAAATAACCTGTTAGTAAGGGAAGTGTGATCCAAAACTCCATCAGTAAGTACCTGGGTGATACTGTACAACACGAGGGCTTCCATCCTATATCACATGGCTGCAGATGTTCATATTATGTATACAATCATCTAATCTCTCTTGACTCTAGAACATCTGTGACATAGATTAATTATGCATTGTGTAAAGACAAAGCGTGGTGATTTAATTAGTTTTCTGATTACTGATTTCCAGTTCCATTGGCTCCCTCTCTTGTCCTTGTAATATGAAACAGGATTTACCAGTTTATTTTTCTTTTTTTTTCCTTCCTCTACCATCCAGCTCTCTCACCAGGGCAGTTTTCCCTGTACTCTTCTAATTTTTTTTCAATTCCCTATGTCCCTTCCATTTCTGCTGTTTCTTTGAGATTAAGTGTCTAGAAATGTAAATATTAATCTAGGTGGAGGGAATGCCATCTGTTTCCATTTTGGTATCCTTGGGTTTTTTGCATTCCAGATGCAGAATGATGAAATGAACTGCAATGTGCAGAGAATACAGTTATGATGATATTGCAAGCCAGACAAATGATACCCTGGACTTGCAACAGTATAATTTATACTGATGCAGATTACATTTATGTCCTTTTTATTGGTATCAGAGACATTATTTTTTTTCTCGTTTTGTTTTCTTCGACACTCCTTAAAAGCTCAAGTAGTATCTGCAATTTTGTCACTTAGCCAAAATTTTGCAAGATTTCTTTTGTTCCTGAGTTCTGTTTTTCTCCAGGGACAGGTACACCTCTCAGAGCTTGTTACTAGCTGATTTTGCAGCCTCCCACACTTCTAATTTACAGGCAAATTTGAACTGCTTGCTTCTGCTTGTGATGTGCCTCAGGTCTGCTGGGCACTGAGATGGCATGGTAATTCCTATCTTTTCCTTACAGTTTGATGCTGAGCTGGCTCATCTGCCCTCCTGCTCCCAATTTCTCCTGTCAGATTGTTTTGGGGACCATCACACTAGTCAAATGATGAGAAGTAAAAAGTGAAAAATAGGGTTTAAAATAAAAAATTTAAATCACATCACAGATTAATTTTTTGTTTTTATGTACTGCTCTGTGCATTCTCTGCACTTTTGCACAAACAGGGAGGGATCTGATGAAAGATGCTCAGTTCTAAGCACTTTCATAGCTCATCTCATCTGTTTGAATGTGTAGATTTAGAGCACCAAAGAAAGAACTTGCACATGCTTTAAAGGACATTGTCTTTTCATTTTTACTGTAATTCCTCAACTTGCTTGCACTTGAAACATGCCCTCTTTCTTACATAAAGAGGAAGCCAACCAGCCAGGGTGGGAGAGTGGAGCTCAGTGTGGAGTAAGGCACACTGCAGCTGCAGTTGTTGGAAATAGTCTTTTAACGTCCTGGCTTGATGCCCCTGCTTTCTTGGTGCCCAAGGCAGTTTCACACATTTCCTAGCAATCCATCTGTGAACGATAGAAATGCAGCAACAATGCTCAATGCACAAGCATCAGTGAAGACAGAGGAAGAGCCTTTGCTCTCAATGGCTGAGCCCAGCAAAACACTGACAAATTCATTCAGTTCAGCTGACACATGCTGCAGAGCAAAAGGATGTTCAGGAAAAAAATCCTTACAACACACTATAAAACACACATCTGTAAGTGACTGCAGTTTCTAAGGTACATCTTCCCCAACACAGATGTATAGAATATTAAGATTTTGGTAGTGATTGTCTGCAGGACAGGTTTTTGTTAACAGGTAACTTTTGGGATTATAAAATTACAAAATTGCATTCTGACACCATGAAAAGCTACTCTCTTGGATACTCTCTTGGAAGGTGAATTTTCAATAAAAATGTCCTCAGTGACTTTGAATTAGAGTGTTTCAATTTTACCTGAAGCGTGTATGGTAAAATAATATGACTCTCAGGAACACAGGATCTTGCTATTTTAAATAAATAAAAAATATAGCTTAGCATTCAATACTATATATATCCTTTTCATCTCTAATTAATTCCTTTAATGCCTTTCATTTCTGAGAAGTGTCGTCTTTAGACCTGGATGTTTAGTTAAGCCGGGAAGCAGGAGTTAGACTTACCAGTGCAGGAATGATTTGAAACTACACGTGTAGGCTATCTATACATGAAGGCCAGCCTTTGCTTTTTTTCTGTATAAGTTTGGCCTTTTCAAGCTCTGCCTCAAAAGCCATTCAAGGTACACCTCTCTTTTGAGTGGTACTGACTATTCATCCAGTACGTGGTGTATTCTAGTGGGTGCCTACTGAGGCTAAGATCCTGTGCAATAGGGTCAATGCTTACATTGAGTATTTTTGCCATGTGCAACATGACACAACCTCCGAAATCCTTTGGCTTCTGCTCACAAAGGGAAAGCTTTGCCAGGAGGTGAATGCTGCATGAACCACCAGAGTTGTTACTGTACATAATTTTATGGTAGCTCATACCCTATGGTGTAACCCTGCAGAGAGGTGATTTCTGGTGTAGCTCAGAAAGAGGATACATAGCTACTGGTAACCAGCTTCTCCATCCCTGCTAAGCAGTGCAAGGCCCCGGCCTCCCACCCTTTGAAGGGTCTGGCTCCCCAGGCTCTGCAAGGACCTGGTGTATTTCCTACCCAGGGACTCCGGAGGAGGTTTGTGATTGAGCAAAGGGACAGCCCACCGCAGAGATGCGCGCACCGCCAGCTCTTCTTGGATCACACTGCTGACTACACCGGGTTAAGCAGAACCTGCTGTGGAAAGAGTGGAGGAAAGGCAGAGAAGCAGCCCAGCAACCCAAAAGCAGGAGTGTTTGCCACAAATCCCAATGCTAGAGTTTCTGGAACTAAAAAAAAAAAAACCAAATAACCTTTTTGGCTGAAATCGCCTGCTGCAATACACTTCTAGGCTGAGTAGAAGCGAACAAAAAGTGCCTCCTGTACTTCAAGGGTGTACTCTCACCCTTGCTACTTTTTCAAATCTGAGCAATGTTAACAAAGAGGTATTTCAGAAGGGGACAAGCACTCAAAATTCACAAATGCTTCATTTGTTTTAATTAACCCAAAATCTGATCTGTAAAGAGCGTCTTCTGAAAAGTCAGAAGCTTTGTGCTGAAAGAGTGCAGCAGTTCAGTCAGTGTGGACAAAGGCTCTTATTGCAGTGTCCAGTGTGAAAACATGACCAAGACTTCAGAGCCATAAGTGAGAGGTGGTGTTATTATCGGTGCCTAGAATGCATTTTAATATTGCTTCACATCAAAGGGCCTTGGCTAGATATTTGCTACTTGACCATGAAGATTCAGGAATGAGCAGAACATTCAAGATTATTAACTCCAGTGAACCCTGAAATGAGAAGACATTACTTAGTTTACAATCTCTTTCTGAGATGGTAGCATGGCTTTCCCTTGTAACACTTTCCCTTCCCTTATAACACTTTCCCTTCCCTTTCCTTTTGAATTTCCTTTTCTTTTTCCTTTTTGCCCCCTCAGGTTTTTCTCATTTTAGTAATATCATTGTGCCAGTAATTAACACTTTACTTGAGAAAAGTATTTCCGTATCAATGTGGTGTTATTGATTTTAAATATCTGCATTCATAATTTTATACTTGCCACAACAGGGTGCTTTGAAGCAGAAATGATAAAGTCATTCACATTAACACCTGGACTTCCTGAAATACCTGTTTGTCTCCCAGTTCAAAACCTCTGCCTTCTGGAGGGGGGGAAAGGGAGGAACTTTTTTTTTCTCATTTGTGTTTTTAATGGACTAGAAAACCCAATGGATTTATTGTAATTACAGTGCATTTAGTTTCACAGAATTAATGCTAATGCTACAAAGGATTAAGTTAATTTAAATTAGAGCTGTGTGACTGGGCTTTTTATGCATTTCAGACCAGGAGTGTATGCAGGTACAGAACTGCTAAAACACTTTAAATTCTAAGTTAATTTGACTGTGAGGAGAAATATTGGACTATAATGCATTGTACAGATTCCCCAGCTGGTCTGTGTGTACCTGAGTTGTTGCTGGCTACCTTTACCAAAAGATTTGACAATGAAGTCAGAGAGGGATGACAAACTAGCAGCTAACACTGTCATTAACTTGTGCATTTGCTGTGATTTCTTCGTTGACAAACATGTTTGTTAGAACACATTTCAGGCAGTGTCATCCTAGGAGGGAAGCAAGAACAAGGAAATTAAGACAGTTTGCTTGACATGCAAATTATCATCTCAACTCTAACCAGCTTGTGAAAAAGATACACTTTACAAGAATGACACACACAAGAGAATACACATCAGCCTCATTTTATTTTCAGGAAACTGCTGCTCCATTTTTTTCACAGTATTTAAGGTAAATCCCCTCCTTTCCTAAGTATATTATTCTGGATTCTCTTTAAAGAGAGAAGCTTTTCGCTCTGGCTGCAAGTTTCCATCTTATTCACCTTTCTTCTCTCAGGCTGTAATTGAATCTGTAAGGCATGCTTCTTATGGTTCCATAATCCGGTGTCATGGAAACTTTGGAATCAGCCAAAAGGAAAGCGATTCAGAGGCTGGCAATCATTAAATAGTGCAAAGGATGTTTTCTGAAAACAAAGGTTTCAAAATTTTAGACTTCCACGAAGATATAGAAACAAGTCTCTTTTGAGCCACACCCAGCACATACACAAGCTCATGTAGTGACATCTTTCCTTAGAGTTTTGCAACAATGGAGACCTGGACCAAAGCTACCAGCACTGGTAAAAGGGTTCTCATGAACTGAATTTTTCTAATACCTAACACTTACGCAACTTAAAAACTATTCAGGCTCATTTTTATTAAAATAAAAACTATTTTTTATTAAAAAATAAAAATAAAAATTAAAACCAAGAATGAACCAAAGAAGCCTAGAAGTTTAATTTTTAAGGTAAATCTATACCTTTTATGAACTGGAGCTGTAATAAAAATGCTGTACATGTGTATAAAAGCTATTGTTGCACAAAGAAAATTATTTGATTTGCATTAATGCAATAGATGAGACTACAGCAGAAGAAAGGAGTCACAAATCAATGGCTATGCTTCTCAACAAATTGAATCTTCCATAGCAGCACTTTTCTTACATACATATTAGGTATAGACACCTAAAGAAGTGAAACTGAGCACAGAGAAGGAAAAATCCTATACCTTTGCACTATAATCTTAGTATTACCTTGTTACAATTGAACTGCATGAATAAAGCAGCAAACCTGTCCCTTCAAGAGTAAGAATAAATAACACCAAATGCAAATATGACATTATTACAGAAGAAATACATTTTGTCGTGAAAAAAGGACACTGAAAGTTAGGATATCAAAGCTAGACTGACCTACACTGAATAAAACGTCTATTAAAGGCTTTTTCTAGCTAATAAAAAGCATTCCCAGTTCTCTGTTCTGGAGACAGCTGGGCCCAGCAGCACAACTCAGAAATATATCTTAATGCAGCATTTCAACTTGTGGACCTACAGCAACTTAGTAAAAAGCCTTTCACCAATCTCACAATGAGGTAACAGGGTGCGAGGAACCCAGATTTACTCTGGAAATGGCCTTATCTTCACCTATTTCCAACACATTGGACCTCTGAAATGGCACCATGGCCTAATAGCTGAGGAACAAAAGGGCAAAAGCAAATTTTTGTTTTTCTCACTTTGCCTTAAACAAAGATTTTGCATTTAATAACTAGAAGGACAATGCAAAGTGATGGGAATCAAATCTGAATAATTTGGTAGTGCTAATACAGTCTGTTGGAAAGTCTATATCTACTCTTGTCGTTCTGGTTTTTAAAAAGCCTGATTTTGTTTGCGAGTAAAATGAAAAGGCCAGTTATTCAAACTGGTATTGCACAGGCAGTCTCATGAAAATAGGGCTAGCCCAGCAGAGGAGCAAAAGCTTCCCTGATAATCAGAGCCAGCCCTTCTGAACAAGGGCAGCACTCCCAGCAGGGAGTGAGGGGCACTTTGAGGATTTGGAGAGCATCCCTAGATCTAAGAGTTCACTCTTTACAACATTTAAATTGCCGTCACTACCTGTTGCCACATTTTTTGGATCTGATCCTTCCCTCAGTGATCTTGGTGTGAGTTTTAACCACATCACAGTGGAAGTGTCAGGCTTTATGTGATGTTTTCGGCAGCAGATACCACTTTAAAACTCCAGCTTGCATTTGGGTGCTTCCATTTACAGCGTTTACTCTTCTTGGTGATGATTTGACCCCAAGTCCACTACAAGCAAGAAACACTTGCACTGATGGGGTTTTTCTCACTTTTAATTCTTTGAAAGAAATGAGGCATGCTTCTCGGGCTGCCCTGATGTTAGCATCTGTTTTGCTTTTGGGATTTTAAGCACTGAGGTATAATTTTCACAGCCTATATTTATGACCAGGTGTGACTGATATAAGTAAACATCAATCATCTGGTGGTACCCACATATCAAGCACTGAAGGACCTAAATGGAATTAATTCCCTAATGCTTAATTGTGGACATAACATTTTTGCCTGCAACTTGTTTACCTGCAAATTCTGTGCAGGAGGTATATTCTAGGACTTGAAGATCTGGTCTTCAGGTTTTTGTCTTTTTTGTTTTGTTTTGTTTTTCCATCTCTCAGCTTGTATTTCTGACTTTTCTGTTTACATTCAGGAGTGTTTTCATAAGAGCAAAACTGACTTTTCAATCTTTGCTCAAGTTAGTAATTTCTATGCAGTTTATTTGAGTAAGTATTACTCACAGGTGGAAGACCTTGCTGATTTGGACTCCTTTTCAACAGAAGAGAAGGCACCAGACAGGCAGTAATCTATTTTCCAGCACATGGCAAACACCAAACACTGTGAGGAAGTATGTGTTTACTTTGGAATAAGAAAAACAACTAAATGACATGAATAGGCATGAGGCATCCATGAGACAACAGCAGGTGAATGTTGTTTTCTTCTCCCCTCTTTCAAAACAAAAAGATGATGTCCAGGAGAAACAAAACCATGATGCCAAATGGTGTCTGAGGAAGTCGTACTTGCTTGATGCTGTGGTCAGCACGAAGGATGATCTGCTATAGCAATGGCCTATGTTTTTCCCACTGATGTTTTATTATAAGCAGTCACATAAAAGAAGAAAAATACCTGTAGCAAAATTTTTGATAAAATAAGGGTTTCTTTCTCTTACTTACACTATTAAACTTACTATCTATCTTTTTCTAAGAAAGACACAGTAGCATGCTTTATATTTTTGACATGTATAAAATATAAATATTTTAACCAAATTGACACAGCTGCATGGCAGAGATATGCTTGGTATGGTTACCTTGCTTGTCAGTAGATTCACAGCTTCTTTTTAATTTGTTTTCTGCTGTGGCACCAGGCACATCCTCTCTCATTTCCCTGGCAAGCAAAACAGAGCCTTAGGGCTCTTAGGGATGGTCCCAGGTCCGTGGAACCTGGGCTGACTTTCTTGTCCATGTGTGCTGGCTGAAAGTTGTTCTGATAACATTGCTGTGGAGAGTTTCTGCCAGAACAATGTCACCCTATCATTGCATTTGAAAGTAATTGGATCTGCCAGGGGAAGCCTCTGCAACATGCAAGCTAAAGCATACTTTAGTATATTTTCTTTAATTACTCTGCACGGTCAAAACTGAGTTACAGATGGTGAAAAGTCTGTGTTCATTCCTGCAGTCCGTCCACAAACAAAACTAACCATTCACTGGTGAGGATGCAATTATTCAGTGCAAATAAATTTAGTGTGTGCAAAAAATTCCAGCTCAAATAAATTAATAGCTTGCAAACTGATTGCCTGCTTTTCTTGAAGACATCCTGGCACATAAGGATTTGCTGAGCACAGCGTCTTGGCTGGTGGGCAGCTAAGCTACAGACCCCTTCCAACACCCACCAGCTCTGCCGAGCCACCAGCACCTCAACTCCTGGTGCCTGGAGTGTGAAAGCTGCAAATGGCAAACTGCACTCCTAATCATGAACCTTCAGCACTTGCAAGGGCAAAGAATTCAGGGGCTATAACCATGCCCCACATCCAAGGTCAAACTGAAGGGACTGTCCTCTGTACATCTCACTGTCCCAATTTTCACCTCTGCCCAGGGAAAATATTCAGAAATTGGCTCATCATCTACTTGATTAGCTGATCTGCTTTGCCTGTGCATGTGTGGGGAGACAGGGAGGGAAGGGATGGCAGCCAGATCACCGAGAAGGTGAAATTATTAAAATCAAATTTGTCCCTGCGAGGCTCTGCACTTGCAGACCACAGCCATGTACTGCAGGCCACTGACCACCCCAGCATTTATCTGTCTTCTAGTAATTAGAAACACTCACTACCACCTTTTTGATTAAGTTCTTAGTCCGCAGTATAACACTAAAAGAAGTAGCTTTCTACTATTTTAAGAAAAAAGATTTTTCACCAGTGAATAAGGAATCTCTGATACGTTTGTATTTGCTTTTTAACCAGCAACTTGTCCCTGCTTTCCTTGGACTTCATGTTGCTGGTGGCAATTCTGTATTGTATAGGATAATGGCTTCAGGCTGACTGTGTTGGAGGCAGAAATGTTGCTGGAGACACTGGTGCAGAATGAATATGTTTGTTTTTTGTGTATGCTTGGAGCAATGGCTGAAAAATAAGTGATGAATAACAAACCACCTACTCAAGTCAGCCTCTCTAGATGTATCCAACTAACTTTAAAAAGTGCAGTGTGGAAAAAAAAGTTAAACACCAAACACACTTCCCAAGCGAGTCTCTCTGGTATATCTGGCTTTTTTGCGCACACTAAATCATTTGGGGTTTGTTAGGCAGTATTATTTTTACTAAAATGATACTTTGCATTCCACAGCTTCCCATTTCCTGTAAAGGAAAACAGTCTTAAAATACATGGCTAAGCCACAGGAAGACAGGAACAAGCTAATGCATAGATTGGCTCCACCTGTATAAGCCAGAATTTAAAAAAAAAATCAAACCAGCAAACAAATAAAAAGTTACAAAGGTGAAGTTAAAGCAGACAGCCTACCTTCTTAAACTTTGCAATTGTATTCAATTCCAAGTATCGAGAAGCACAGGCCAGGGGGCTGTGTAGGCTTTCGAGCCCACGCCTTACCAGAGGCAGCCTTTTATTCCTTCCACAGGCATCCTGACTCTGAAATAACTTCTCCCAGAGAAGTGATGTCTCTCACAAGGGTGCAGGACTGAGGGAAGCTGCTAATTGCAGGTTACCAGGCAGCTGCTCCAGGGAAGGAATGTTCAGGGATGTAGAACTGACCTGGTCTGGGCAGCTTTGGATAAACACTACAAGTGGCCCTGCTTCATCCCAGTTTTCATGAGGTGGCTTTACCCCTTCCCCTGCTGACACGCATTTTTTACCTCCTCCATGCATCACAGACTTCGTGTGGGCACAAGCAGATAAGAAGGCAAAGAAAAGCTTTCTGCCGGAGTCTGTAGTCACAGGACGAGGGATAACACTTTTAAACTAAAAGAGGGTAAGTTTTGATTGGGTATAAGGAAGAAAATTTTTCAATGAGGGTGGTGAGACACTGGAGTAAATTGCCCAGAGAAATTGTGGATGCTCTATCCCTGTAAGTGTTCAAAGCCAGGCTGAATGGGGCTTTGAGCAACCTGGTCTTGTGGAAGGTGCTCCTGTCCATGGCAGGGAGTTGGACTAGATGATTTAAGGTCCCTTCCAAACCAAACTATTCCATGATTCTATGTAAAATGAAGGACAAAGGCCACCCTGACAATGAAACCAGCGCAGATGGCTCTCAATATTTTGGCTGTGCTGGGAGGCTCCTACTTCCCAGATGGGTAAATACTCAGTGCAAAAGAGTTAATGATCCTGCCTAAAATTAAAGAAAATACTGCCATTGCAATGCAATCTCTAATTCCCTGAACAAAACTATGGACAAAGCCACACCAACACATGGAGGAACTAGGCTAGTGAAGTGGTAAAGCCTTGAAGCTCCCTCCTCACTGGGAGCCAAACTGTGGCTCCCAATGCACTTGGCAGAATCTGTAGGATGTGCATCCTGTGATGGAGGCATCTCCAGGCCTTTCCCGGCTGTGCTGGGAGCAGCGTTGTGCTCGGTGACTCACACTTGTCACCGGATGCTGCAGACATCCAGCTACTGCTGGCACATGAGCGGCATCTGAAAAATTTCTTCTGACTTCTGCTTGGGTTTATTAGTGTTGAATTGAAAGTACTTCCAAGGCTGGAACTGGAGTATGTCAGACATCTCCTCCCCATCTGTGATAACTGAGCTCGCCAGTGCTGTGATACACACTGGTAACCAGGAGAATGGTATTTTCGGTGCTAGACTCTAGGCAAGGAGAAGTCCTAGTAGAGAACCTGAGAAGCTAGAAGAAAAATATAAAAACTTGAGAACAGGCAATCCCAGAGCACAGGACTCTGGTTTGTCTCATGCCTTCAGCTTTGCTGTGTCTTTTGCCATCATTGATTATGGAATCAGCCTCTTGATTTTTCTGACATTTAGTTGTTATTTTCTTTGTTTGAGGCTTCTTTACACACAGTTTCCAGTTCTGAATTTGTCAAAAAAAACCACCTCAGAAATCTGTTTTAATGTCAGTTGCAATTCCTTCTTTGTTGACCATTCTCTTCCAGGTTTCTTTACTCGCTGCTTTTGCCTGTGCCCCAGGATGACAAAAATCTGCAGTGTTCCCATTCCCCTTCTCTCAGATACTCATTTATGAGGGATCTATCTAGTTGGTAACATTTTTCTCATAAGAGCAAGACAGAAACGTAACATTACGTTTTCAGAAAGCAGTGAATGCAACAAAAAGTCTTCCGTATCAATTGAACATCCAGACTAGTAGATTCCGTGAGGTCTCCAAGTCTTTTCTTGTGAGGACAGTTACCTCTGTAACTGCTGTGTTGGGACCGCAGCTTGCAAGAGGGGTGGGGAGAACGACTGGAATCCCTAGAAACATGTGAAACTCAGAAAATGAGTATCCCTACAACTCTGTTTAACCCAGTGTCCTCCAAAGTCAATGAGGAATATGAAAAACCAGCTGGCTTTGGATCAGGCCCCTGGTACCTTCCTGTTGTTTTGTAAGAAACAAGAAGGGCCAAGTGGTTACATGAAACCCATCATTCTTGGTGGGGAGCTACACACAAGAAGCACAGCTGCACACAGATATGTGTGTGTGTGTGTGAAAGTACCGTTCTGCCATGGGAAGTTGGCTTAAACTGTTGGGTTTTTCTAACAGAATTAAAACCAGAAGGTTTTTCAAACTTCAAATATTTATACGAACAGGAGTACTGTACTATATCAATCAAACACTTGTGGACTGAAGACACATTGAAACCTATGTACCTGCTCTCTCAGAGAGCTCTGTGAGTTTCTTGGAGCTAGTTTATGTTAAAAAAAAAAATCTCTAGCCCAAATGACAATGCCAGAGCTTGTTAGTTCTCTGTTTACACTGTGTGAACTTAAATTACCAGCACGACAGGAGAGGATGTATATTTTAGATAACACAATCTGGTTTCTATCTTTTGTATTTTTAGGTTTTAATCCTATCAGTCTCTTAGCCAAGCAACTGAGTATCAGATTTAACTATTGTTGTGTAGAAGGAAAAATCCCACCTTATCTTAAAAAAACAATAGGTTTGAGTATATATATATTTTTTAAAAAGTTAAACCTAATAATTCCTCTTGGAAACTGAGTCAAATTGCTCAGACTCCTCTTTTAGTTCATGAACTTAGCAGTGATAAAACAAAAGGAGATGGATTTGCAGAATTTTGGATTCTGGTGCATGCCTTTTATGAACAGAAATAGACTCTGAGAACTGCCTTCTGCAGGCATTATTTCTGAACGATTTCCATAACATTTCAAGTAAAACATCCATTTTTCCTCTGCCTGCCTTGTAAACACCAATCTGAGAGTCAAGCCAGATACTCTGCTCTTTCCATGCAGTTGCAGAGCCCAGCCCCACACCCAGAGCAGTTCCAGGAGCGAGTGGACCTCCTGGGAACATCTGTGCTGCATGAACAGGCCACCTTCATTTTCTACTCAGGTACTACTGCCTCACCTCACTCTCCTGCTCTCTGAAATAACATTTCAAACTAATAAGTCTACTTCTGCTCTAGTGAGAAAAAACTGGGGCCTTGGAAGATTTATTAGCATCTGACAAGGTAGCTGGACAATGGTGCTGGAGTTGAGGGGGAATATTTTGCAAAGATCTGACTGCTGTCCCAGAAGAATGGACTGGTCTTCACGATGACCTTACCCAGCTGTGCCTGAGGTTCAGGAACTGGCTGTGTCCAGGTGCTTTGACCCAACTCTCCCTCACTGTTATGTCCGTATCAGTTGTGATAACCACTGCCTGCACAGGATGAGCAAGGATACCTTGGTCAAAGAAGGTTAGTGTCAAGCTATATGTGTGGGTCAAGGTATTATGCACGTTGATTTCTACTAAAGCAAGCAAAGCCAGGACACGACAGGAGCCAAAGCCCTGGTTAAAATAAAATTTTTCCT
Organism: Edolisoma coerulescens; assembly: GCA_013397115.1. Classification (NCBI taxonomy): domain Eukaryota; kingdom Metazoa; phylum Chordata; class Aves; order Passeriformes; family Campephagidae; genus Edolisoma; species Edolisoma coerulescens. Next base: position 754,964 of record VWZW01001322.1, read on the forward strand.
GAGTAAGGTTTGTAGCTCAGGCCTTTAATACAAACCAAGTCAAGAAAAATATGTTTGACTCAGCACCAGGCTAGCTATTTTAAAAGCTTTGAACAACACCTCTGATGTGAGTGACCTTGAAGAAATTTTGAATTCCTGCGGCAGCTTTGCAGGGTGGTTTCCTAGGAAATTTATAGCAGTGGTAGCAAAAGCAGCAAAAGCAATTCAGATAAGCAAATAAGTAGATACAGACCTGCACTTTTCAGAGGGGGTAAAATGTAGAGCCAGAGAAAGAACAGAAGAATTCTGTGTTACCTAAATTATAGTACTTATTAATAGATAAGGTATCATTAACACATTATTAATTCCTGAGGGACAATAGTGTGTAAATATTGTTATAGATCATAACTATAATGTATAACAACCATAGCAGCTTTTACTGATGGGCTTCAACTTGCCAGGAGGACAGACTAGGTAACCAGCTGCTGTGTATTCTCTCCCTCTGCAAGCACATTCTCGTAGGCTTTCTCCACTTCCCACAGTGCTGCAGGCTGCTGCCCTCCCTCCTGGCCACTGCAGCCACCCACTCTCCTCCCCAGCACCACCACCCCTGCCACCGCTGGGTTCGGGCTTCTCTGATCCCCCTGCTCACCCCTCACCTCACAGCTCTGTAAGTAAAGTCCCCAATATATCACCTTGAAGCCACTTAATAACCTTTTCAAAATGGTGTCTTAAACATACCTTTGTACAAAGAAGAGCAAAGAATATTCAGGGCTGGTTCCACCTCCAAAGCAATTTTGGAAAAAGTATCTGCAAACACTGGCAATGTCCCCTCCATGGGTTTCCTTATGGACTCATTGCCACCAAGGTATTTCTTCCAGTTACTCCTGCATGAGCATGGCAAATTTTGGTAATGCCTCAGAAACTGCAGGAATATTTCTGAAGGTTTGCTTCACCCCTGTCCTCATCCTCTTCCTCCTGCAGCCACCCCCGGTGCCCTGTGAGCCCCGGCACATGTGGCCCCAGTGCCAGCAATGCCTGGTGGTCCAATACACAGTGCAGAAAGCCCTGAGGGAGGCTGAGTTCATACTGATTCTGGGGCCTCTGGGCATTTCAGATAACCACACCACAAGGTCAAGCTGACTTTTGCTTTGGTGGTAGTGGTGGTGCTCTGTGGTCCCCATTGCTCAGCTGTTTTCAGCCCCATTACTTGATTTGCAGGGTGATTTACGATATTTGTTCTATTCAGCATGAAAAGCACGACTGATTAAAGGCCAGGGTCAGGGGTCTTTTAAAGAGACAGATGATTATAGCCCTGTGACAAAAGTCTGAAGACTTTGAAGACTAAGGTATCAGATGTCATCCTAGGCACACGTTGGTCTACTCATTTCAAGATATGCTGTCAAAGACAATTAACTACTTGATGCTTTTCCTTGTCCAGCGCTGTAAATGTTTCATATTCAAGTTTCATATTTTCCTGTGACCACATATGGTTATACCTCCTTTTAGCAATAATAAACAGCACTTGTTGCATCCACAGCTACAGGGCCTCAAAGCTTTATCAAAGATTGATATTTTGGTTGATCTTCAAAATCCTCTAGGTACAGGATCTGTCTGTGGTATCCTCTAGTTTAATACATCAAATGTGAGGTAAGAGGCAAAGGCACTGACTAGAAACTGGAAACACAAGTATCTGGGTGCCCCATTTCCCTTTTTAAAGAGGTTTAAAAACCTTTTGGTTTCTGCAGAGGTTTAGGGACCGCATCACCTCCCTCTGCAAAGCCTGAATGTGGCAGCGTGCCTGCCATGGCATGGTGTATGGGCATTGGAAAGGGCCATCATCTGGGCAGGCTCAGCTCAAGCCCTACAACAGGGGAGTTAAGGAGTTCCTCTTCAGTGTCCTTAATATTGTAATGTTGGCTTTTGTGTGCACTGTGCCCCACGGGTGCCATGGCCTCTCCCCTCGCTGCAGCAGGACCTGAGGGCCAGCACATCCCTGAGACCATGCTCAGGGCAGTGACCAAAGCCAGCCTGGACATCTCTGAGTGCAGGTATGCCCAAGACGTGGGATGGAGAAAGTCAGGAGAAATGCCTGAGACACCGGTAGGTTGAAATTCAGATACAGAGGGGGTTTAGAAGAGGAGGAGAGCAAGACAGATGAATCATTAAATAAATAGCAGCACAGCAGTCTCGCTTTTCATACCCCACTTGCAAAACAATGTGATTTTCTAATGAGAGATCACGGGACAAACCAGAGGCGAGCCAACAAGTGACTTACATAATAAGTTTACATTAAAGGATGAGATGCCAAAACACCCTGTAACAAGGATACTAGAGAACAGTTTTAATAACATATTCCAAACTTCCTGAGGTTGTTTATACCTTACTTCAGACTGATGAAATACTTTTTCTCATGTGAAATACCTTTCAACTACTGCTCAAAGATCTAGGTGTAGAACACAGCACATACTTTCTCAGCTAAGGACAGAAGTTTGCTTAAGCATCTCAAGAAAAAGCAAGTCACTTAATTACAAGATTCAGGGTATATTCCAAAGCATTTCCTTCTATAAATTAACATCTCAGCCAGGAGATTAACTGTTATTTTTAGAGTAATTTTATGGCATATTTGTTCTTCTGCAAGTTTTTGTTTCTCAGACATTAGAAGTGCTCTGGGGATCAATGAAGAGCTGTGAAATGTCACATGAAAATGATTATTCTGACCAGAAAGAGGGACAGATTCAATTCTGCACCTGGATGTATGCTCATGCAAGCCCCACTGACAGTGGCACAAAGTTCAAGAGTTACAACCAATAATCAGAGCCAAAGTCATTACAAATTGAAACTAGTTACTAATGAATGACTTGTTTGGTGAGCCGTATGAAAAAAGATGGTGTTTTCAGTACAGATCCTAGAAGACAGATGTCCACATTTCAGAAATTACTTCCAAACTGGTGCTACTTGGCACTCTCAGAAGAGAGGAAAAAAGATTTGAAAGAACACTCGTCATCCAAAAACGTATTTGTGTCTGAACTATATTTACCTACTGTATATGGCCTGTGCAATTTTGAAGGAAAGAATCATTTCTACAGCTGTGTTGTTGATTGGGGCAATCTTTAGACCTCAGAAATACTTGAATGCATCTCACCTAAACTGATAAAAGCCAAAAGAGAATGCAGCTATTCTTAGTTTTAATTCTTCCACAGAGTGTTGCAGCCCTTTACCCAAGCCTCTCTCCACTTGTTTCCAGCTCTTCTGGTTTACTGAATTTCCCGCAAGTTGCCAGGTGAGGATCCTAGTACAAAGGATTTAAAACGTCCCCTGCAGGCTCAGGCTTCTTGAGCACTTTTCATGGTCCTTTGCACAGCTTAGAGACTGGAGAAGTTTCCACACCCAAAGAGGAACTCCCCAGAGCCTCAGGCTTGGCACATATTCAGAGTGGAGGAAAACCCAATTCTGCCCTGCTTTCCTCTGTACAAGGAGATTTGTAACTGCATCCCTTCCCCAGGAGACTGTCTTATCCTTGCAAACTCTTACACAGCACCGAAAGGCTTCAGCAGCCTCTCCCCTTGGTGTGGTCTCGCTTTGCACATTACATTGGACATGAATTGCTCCAGAGGGAGCGTTACAGTGCAGTGGTTGGGGCACCCAGGTGGGAGCTGGGACAGAGAGGACCATCAGCGCTAATAAATATTTAATCTTTGTCTGCAAAGTGTAACAGCTTCATTGAGAGAGACTCTGCACCTGCCAGCTCTGCTCAGCCCAGAGCCTGCTCAGCGAGGGCTGCAGGAAGACGAGGCTTGAAGCAGATGGCAGAGTTGAACTTGGATCACCCAAACCATAAGCATGTGCTTTAGTCAATCTGTACATTCAGCCCAATTAGTGAATAGTGCCAGATCTGCCAAAGCCGCATTTTTCTCACGCTAAACGATTGATCAAAACAAAAGAAAACATCTCACCCAGGCTCACCAGTCAGTCTTGCTGCTGATCACGGCCCCACAGGCAGTGCCAGTGTTTCACAACAGTAGCTTTCTTCAGCTGTCAGCGTGCATCCTTTAGACACCAGCAGGAAATAAAGCACAAAACTGGAGACAGGAAATTGTTTAATGATAGAAATTGGCAAAGACAGGTGTAATCTTCAAGCTACTTTTAGCTCATTTTAGGAAATACGCAGGTACCATTTTGACAGCATGCTTTTAACAAAAAAATGTAGAGATTTCCATGGCAAGATGTGTTCTTCTTAGAGGACCGAGCCTTCATTCTGTTGGTAAATTGTGTGCCAATCATAGCTGGGATGTGAGTTTTTGTGAAATCAGTCTAGAAAAGGACATTTTAAATTCAGCTTTCAGTGCCTTTTAAGGCTGTTGTTGAATGACAGTTATGATACTGATTGAAGGAAATCTATTAGTACCTGCCCTTGATTTCACAGCCTCTGTATAAACACCACCTTTGCCTCTGATATTGGCCTCTCCTCATTTACAGCTGCTCCTTTGCTGCAAACTTTGAGCCAGGTTTAACTTTGGTTCATTTAATCTCTGGCACCTTCCCTAACTGTGGACTTGTCTCTGCTCTTTTCCTGCCTCTTCTCATTAGCCCAAGACACTCAGCTTTTCTTCTCAATTCCCCATTTCTCATTAATTTATTTTCCAAGAAGCAAACAGTGAAAATAATTATACATCGAAAACCCCAGGAAGTACCCAATTAAAACCAGGGAGCTGATTTGTGTCCTGAGAAAACTCCAAGGTCACAGTCCTCTACTGCTCCTCGTTGTGACCAAGAAGCCTCCTTGTCAGCTTTGACACACACACACACAGAGCAGCTGTAGGAAGGAAAAGGACAAACATCACCCCTCTCCAGCTGTGCTTTCACATACACAGACAAATCCTGCTAGGAAATGACAAGGAGCAGCTAAAGGAAATGGACTTCAGAGATACAAAACGCTCATCACTGCCTCGCTTGGAATGGATGAGATGAAAGAGGAAGTGTCAAATCCAAACCAGACCCGGCACGTACACCTGTGACTGTGTACACACAGCCATCTGAACCTGCAGAAGATGAAAAGCAGACGAACAACTCAGTTTGATAAGGAAATATAGTTATTTATGTTATTACGTGCTAATGACTGCACACAGGACAGAGTATAAACCTGACTTTGTGAAAATGGGGGAGAATAATAGAAATTAACCATGGCTTTCTTACAGTTCTGCTTCATGGGTGTGAATATCTGAGACTGAAGGCAGTGCCTGAATCTCCTATTCAGTATAGCTCCTGAATTTACTTCCAGTTTCATTCAGATTGCCGCTAGTTATTAAAGCTCAACTGGCAAATTCTAGAATTATTTAGCAACAGATTCTGGGATTCTCATTTTTAAAAAGTTACTAGCAAATTCAAGAAGATGAGAGAAAGGATTTTTTCCCTGACAAAGCATGTAACTGAGTGTACAACTCCACTTAATCAGCTGAATGCTGGTGGTTTTCCCACAGAGTGAATTTCTGGAGAAGCCCTGTAATCTGTGAACTCCTGTGGACTTCTGGCAGGAGAGTGGGACTGGTGATGTGCTGTATCAGATTCCTTTGCCATCTCTTTGTGATGGATGGTGAAGTCCCATATACTGGAATCACAGCTTGTTCACTTTCATTTGTGCATTGCTAACTCTCATCGTTAAACAGCATCATGTGAAGCAAACACAAACTTGAAAGTCCATCAAGTGGAACTGAAAGAACCCAGCATGTTTTGTCGTGGTTTTAAATCTTGCCTTGGAGGATCAGCTTATGACTCCTTGTTGTTTGGTACAGCAATGCTTCAGGTCTTTTATTGAGCACCATAATCATTTTGCCTCCTAGACATCAATCAGGGTTAATAGGGTCAGCCAGTGAGGAGCAGATTGCCCACTATGTAATCAAGACAGACTTTGAGTCAAAATCTTTCTATGCCAGTAGGAATATTTCCAGACTTGTACTAGAAGATGAATAGGGATGAAACAGCATATGAGGACTTTTTTAACAACCCTTTGATAATATTTTGGAAGCAGAGATGAAAATGTGCCTTCATTTACAAAGAATTGAAGAGTCACAAATTGAGGAACTGGAGATGATGTTGGGACACTGGTGCATATTGTCCATTCATCGTTTTGATAATACTGTTTCTCTGCTTTGTCTGTCTCTTCTTCACTTGGCAGCTCTTGCATCAAAATGCGTATTTTTAAAGATACAATCCCGCTGAGTTCCTGCACAGTTACTCACATGGACGGCCCTTCAAAATCCATAGGTTTTAAACCCAAGGCAAATCTGTGATTCAAAGTCCTGCAGTGAGCACAGAGCAAAGTACCTCAGTGAGCACTGAGCAAAGCATTCGTGTCCTCCAGAGCAATGTTCAGGCAAATGACTCACAGCACCTGCAGGGAGGGAAGAAGGAGTCAAACTGATTTTCCAAAGTACTGACCACTGACATATCATGGGGGTGATGTGGCCCTAAGGGAGAGGAAGGACAAGAAAGGACAATAGTGTTGTTAGTTTGTGACTTCCATAATTATATGTTTGCAGAATTAGGAGGGAGAGAGGGAAGCAGGAAAGACAAGTATTTATCAGTTGCCACTTTCTGCTTGTTGCATGCTAAGGAATCTTTCTGCCAATTTCTTTGCAAAAAGAGCTCAGCTTGCTGAAACCTAAGGTGGGGAGATTATATGGGGACAGGATGTGGGCAAGCCCAGCCACTGCCCAGAGAGCCCCTGCTCCTCCAACTCTCCCAGGACCTTCTCATTACCTAACATCCTTTGCTTTCATTACTCTGTCCAAAACAATAACTGCATTTTCATGTAAAGTGTTCTCTGCTGAGAAACTGTGGCCCTCTGAGCAGATATATAGCTGTACATTCACGTATTTAGCAGAATTTATTATACAGAATTGCTGACAAATAAGATCACATGCAAAGGTTGGTAAGCTAAACTGCATTTCAACAAACCATTTTTGATGTAGTCATGACAGTGTAACGAAAAGTTTGATAGCTGTACAATTTCTGTAATAAATGAATATTCACTTTTGTTCTGAAGTATTAGTACTTGTGTCTAGACTTTGAGCGCTTCCAGTCACAGAGCTACTAAAGCCAGAAGAATTCAGATGGTTAGCAAAAATGGCATGTCTTCAAGATGTGCCTGCTATACTAAAAAGATTTGATTTCAAAGGCTGTGAGTCACGTAAAATATATAATAATTGATTTTATTATTTATTTTATTTATTGCTATTTTTAGATGATGTCTATAATTTTAATTATTTTTTTACTATCTTCTATTTTCCAGATTCATTAAAAAATTGGGAACTTGCAAACATTTCCAATATTTGGAGTGCTTGTCTAGTCAGAGAGAGAAGGTACAGTTACATATATATATAAATATAGACAATCCAATCCCATGACATCACATTAGGTTCAACAATATAATGATATAAAAATAATAATCTGACAGTATTTTAGCTGCTGCATGGCTACTCGATGTAAAACTAGGTAAAATGAAGAATGGGTGATCTGGGGAGTTGACAGGAGGAACAGTTGTCAGCTGTTCAAATCTAGCCCAAGCTGCTGACAGCAGTAGGGGTAGTAATGGAACTACCACTGCCATTACCTTCTGGCAGCTGTTTGACTGGAGCAAAATGAGACAGTGGACTACTCCCTTCATTTTAGGTTAACCATCCCTCTGTTTTCTAGACAGTGCCAAAAAAGCTCTCAGACTGCTCCCTAGAAGAGAGGTGTCAATGCACAAAACTTGGTGAGGATGTCTTGAGTGATGGAAAGCACATCCAGAAGTAAGAAACTTAAAGCCAGAATCCCAACATCCTCTGAGCCCTAAAAGAGCCTCCTTCAATGCAGTGGCTTCTTTTAAGGTTTTGTGAAGGTCTCCTGGTGAAATCCCCCAGACTAAATCCTCAACTGTCCCTCTTGATGATCCAGGAGTGTCACACTTTTGGACTTGCTGGTCTTGACCAGAGTCTTGCTCAATGCTCCTGTGTGAATGAGAAGAGAGGTGCTTTGTCCTGGACATGGTGACAGGGTTTAATCCCTGCTAGGACTCTAGGATGTGTCATATTATGATGTTTATCCTGTCTAGTGCTCACATGGTACCATTCCCTCTCCCACTACGTACAACCCCTACAACAGGGATCCTTCTACCTGCCTCACCAGCAGCAGATCCTGTTATTGGAGAGGCCTCCACCTGTTATTGGAGAGGTCTCCTGGAACAGAGCTACTGTTCCCCCCACACCATGAGTCAGACAGGCCTCAGCAGTAGGGCCAGCGGTATGTGTGTGGCTGAGGGACCTCATCAGGAGCCTGGGGACAGCACGAGAGACAGGCTGCTGGAATCGGATCAGTACTAGAGAGAGGAGAAGACAGGGAGGCAGGTTTGCCATGAGCTGCATTGCCACTGATCAGCAGACACGTAAGAAAATTCTTCTTTTCTGCTGACTTAGTACTCTCACGAGCTTCCTGCACACTCCTTGGTGCAGGAGAAGAAGATAACCTGAGCAGTATTATGACAAAATTCAGTGCTGGCACAGCAGAGCTCCCCTGGCTGATGTGGTCTCAGGATTAATATATGGTGGGTTGGCAATGTCTTTCATGAGCCCCATCCACATGGCTGGCAAAACCCAGGCAGCACCGGCGGCGTCTCTGACCGGCGTGAAGGTGTAAGGCCATGGTGGGGCTCAGAGCCCTCCTTCACACTGCTGTGAGGAGCCCACGGGCAGGGAGCAGCGGGCAGGCAGGCGTGTGCCCACATACAAGCGCCACCGCGCTCCGCTCACACATGTGAGCCCTTGTGTCAGGGACCCTCTCGGGAAAGGAGGCTCTCGCTGGCTCCCAGGGCCGACAGGGCAGAGCAGGGGAACAAAATCCATCTTTCATGCCTGGGCATCCCTTATCCACAGCCTGAGCAGCATCCCAGCAGACACAGCTCTCATGCCCCTATCCTCTCCCAGCATTTATTTGGAACCTCAGGAGGGAGGAGGTAAAAGTGGATTTCAACCGGGTCAAAAAAACCCAATAGCTTGCTTTTTGCTCCATAGCAAAAATTGAATTTTCAGGAGAAAATCTGAATACCAAAATATTCAAGCCAAAAAATAAAGTTTTTAATTTCTCTGGCAGCTCAGGACAGGTTTGGGCTGCTCAGTTTTTGACAGTAAAACAACATATATTCGCACCATTTTTTTCGTCTTCTTTTACAGTATGCTGACATTTTCAAATGCATTTTCTCTCGAAATGCAGTTTCTCTTGAACATTTTCAACAACGCTTTTTCACAGTATTTAATTCTCAGGGCTTCTCACTGCCAGGGGAACAGCCGAGGATCCAGGGAGGAGCCGTGGAAATGCATTAGCTATGCCGGCTCTCAGGAGCAGCTTGAAGTGGCACCAGACCCCTTCGATTCTGGCCCTTGGCAGTGGCTGGTGTTGTCCAAGTTTGAAGTGGGGCAGGGATGCAGCAGAGCTCCCAGCCCACCTCCAGGGGGAAGCTGAAAAGGGTTGGCACAGGAGACAAGAGCCAAGTCATATGCACCTTTGATCAAATGGTGCAGTCATAGCAAGACAGCAGAAAAAACAGACTATGTCCTGCCCCAGCATTGTCTCACTACGTGTGCCAAGCCTTGCAGTCAAGAGGGAGCATCTCCTGACCAGCCCACAGCTGTAAGAGAGCATGGACAGTCCCCTGTCCTTGCAACCAAAGGCAGCGTCACAAGCCTCCGTGTTGCTACATTACGTTGTAGTTGGAAATGCTGTGGAGGGTCCTCTATACATTCCTGCTTCTGCATACATAAAAACCAAGGGCAAGTAGCTCTGACCCAGCCCAGGAGAGGTTGGCAGTGGCACCCCTCCTGCTCTTCATAGACCAATCTCTCTGAGCCAACCAACACGGAGACACAGCTCAAAGAAGCATGAGAAGGTCTTGTGACAGAGTGAGAAAACACATTTAACTAAATTCACCTGCATTTTTTTACCAAATAAAAGGATTATGCCATTTTTTTTTTCCTACAGGTATCTTTTCTCCTTCAGGCCAGTCCACCTCCACTAACTTCTAGCCAGAGGAGTTCCCGCTTCATATGCAGAGCATGGGAGTGTTGCACACACATAACCAGAACTGCCACAGGCAGACACCAGGAACTACACTAAAAACGATTCAAATATGCTGATGAAATCCCACTTCCCTGCTCATCCAGCCCATCAGACTAGAAATGATGGGGTTTCTGAGCTCCTCTGAGCAAACAGTCTGAAAATATAAGTCTTGGTTTGGTGCATGCCCAGAGTGTTGAACTAATAACACTTGTCTCATATGTAAGCAGCTGCAAAACCTGATATTTACACAAGGATTCACAGAGATGAGAAAAGACTGCTTTTTTTCTTTTTTTCTATATGACAGGCTCTGGTTCAAATGGGAATTAATTTGGGAAAACCCTCTGGTTTGTATCATACAGCATGCCAGGTTAAATAACTAGAGTAGACTCTATTTTTTGGGTAATTGAGGATGAGTTTTAGAGCACTGATATCATTCCCAAATCAGTATAGGAACATTTTTACCTACCAAAGCACCCCTCATTTTGCATATCAAATAGATTGTGAACAAACTAGAAGTCTACCTTTAACAGCACTCAATCAACGAGAACACAAATGCATTTGGTACAAATACAATTGCACCTAAATACGCTTGCTGGCGGGAGCCGCTTTTTTGCAGAGCTGTCTCTGGGAACCCACACATGCTTGGCTTACCTTCGACAAGGTGGCTGCAATTTCAAAGCTTAGAGATGCCTTTAAATAGGCTTTTCTAAGACTCGGGTATCAGCTGGCAGATGCTTCTGCAGGCAACACAAGGGCTATTGTCTCAGCCACCCAGAAGTAATAGGCAAAAGATGGCTTTTATGAGGCAAATTAGTAGAGCTGGAAAACACAACCCAGGTTTTAGCTACCTAAGCCCTACCTCAAGACCTGATGTGAGTTTCTTCTCATTTTATTCAGATTTATCAGGTGGTCTAGTAAATTATATCCCCCTCCTAACAAAGCTTGCATCACTTTTATGGAGAAATGATGAAGCAGGTGATGCTCCTGCTGGCAGAGCGCAGCAGAGCTAATGGCAGGGTGGATACAGCAATGTCTGATACATGAGATTGCTGCAGGGAATAGCTTGCAAACTCGAGCTAACCTCCAGCCCCCATGCCTTCTGGGGGGTTACAGTTTGGGGGTCTTGGTACATACATTAGGCTGGTGCCAACTGTTTTTTTGAGTATCATGAAGGCACATGAATCTGGCCCTCAGCTCAGCAGTGCTTCTAGCTCCTCATCTAGCACCAGCACAACACTAGAGCAACAAAAGAATGAATGCAGAGAAACAGACTTCATCTCAGGTGATATTAGGATATCTAAGGTCTTGCTTCTTACCACATTTAAAATCATATTTTATTCTAAATCCCTCCCTCTCTTGACGGGTTTCCTATTATTGTCTTTCAGCATAGAAAGATCAAAAACTTCAGAATCCAGGGTTCCAACAATCTCTCTCCACAAGAGCTAAGTTTTTGAGCCAAAAGGCAGAGTGCCCTTCAGTGCTATCAGGGATAGCAAGGCAGTTGCCAGTCTCATCCTGTAAAAAACTATGGTTATCACAATAGGTTCAAAGTTCTTCCAAACAAAACAGCTGGAGCTGATGGACACTATATGTTCTTCCTATAGCTTTAAGAGCTCCAGCTGCTCTGCCTCTGCAGTGGCAATACATCTGTGTTGCTGTGCAAGCAAAAACAGAGAAAGGATGAGGAAAAGAACAATTTCACATATTTTTGTCTGTTGCTTCCATCTTGTGGCCAACTTGGAAAAGAAAAATTTGGGTCTTTATTTCAATGAAGTTATTATTAACAAATGAAAGGAAACGCTGGAATTTTTAGAGGTGGTTCTAATCCTTACCTCCAGTTGTTTGGATGGGAATAAATTGGGGTTGGAAGTTAGGTTTTCCCTTTGAAAAGCATTGAACATCAAGGCTGGCAGAGGAAGGGGCTGGTGCCTCCTGTGCCACACGCTCTGTTTTGGTGTCACACAAGCTGCTGTGCCAAGGGGTGCAGGACAGAGATGGCGTCAGGAGGACAAGCCCATGAGTGCTGAGCCCAACCCCTTACCTTGCTGTAGGCAGCAGTGATGGGACTCCCACGGAGTATGGACCCTGCTTCAGCTGCTGGCTTCATGAGCTAGCCCAGATCTGAGAGATGACTTTCTCTCTTCATTGTTTTTGAGCCAACAAAGGCTTTTCTTTGTTTCCCTTTCATTTTTCTGGGGGATTATGCCAGCACACAGCTCCCATACCACACAGCCTCTAACAATGGGGATGTCGATGGGACACAGCGATCTTGCTGAGACAGCTGCAAAGGCACCATGCCTCACCTTTCTGGAGCCACTGGGAGCATCTCATGGTGGCTGAGTAACTTCTTTCTGTCTGGTGAACCTGCTGCTTCCTTTTTGCACCACTCATGGCAATACAGAAGCTTAGCCAAAAATCTTTTTACCTGCATAACCTAAAGCGATTCCCTTCCTATCCTCCTGGCCAGACGCCTTCCCTTCTCTGCTCCCGGCACAGTGCTGCTCTCTCCCAGCTCCTCTTTCCTGGGCAGACTGTGTCTGCCATGTGCCAGTGCACGCCCTCAGCACATTTCCAGCCAAATACTTGCTGAGACAGAGATAATACTCTCTCTATATATAAAAATATTATATATGATATACAAATACAGCCTTGAGACAGGAAACAAGATGATGTGTGGAACTCATGTCGGACCCCCAGTCTGGTGGAGCAAGGGGCTAGACTTCTGCCCTAAATGGATCTGCTTCAGCAAGAAGGTGAGAAGCTCACTATCCATGCTCCTCAGCATGGACAGATATGCTCACAGACACACAGCCATACCCTGCACTTGTGAGAATGCTCTGTACCCAGGCTCTTGCACAGAGAGAGACTTCAGTACCCCCACCCTTTACCCCGCACAGCAGAAATAACGAGTCCATTACTCCTCATTTCTCAGACAGCTGCTGAGCTTCCAGAAGAGCAGGTGCACAGCTGAGCAGGATGTAAGGGCACAAGCACGTCCAGGGCTCTTTCCTGTCCCCCTGTGGTGACAGGAAGTGCTGTGTGTCCGTGCAATGTTACAGGATAAAGAGTCCTTTCAGCAGGGAGACACAAAGGAGAGACAACCTACTGTAACTCTTATCTAAGGCAAGGGCTCAGGATGCTGTATCCCATTTGAATGAGGAGTGAGAGATGTCAGATGGAGAGTTCATCTCCCAACAAGTTCCCAGCAAGAACAGTGACTGCCCCAAGGACCTACCTATCCACAGGGCATTCCCACAGCCAGCCTTGCCTGACTCCCACTGGAAAACCAAGACAGGCTTTTGTGCAGGAAGTGCAGCTGTCAAATTTAACTCTGATTTCAGGTTGAAATCTTGCAAATGTTCTCAAATTCACATTCAGTTACATACACTGTGTAAAATTGATTACTGTGGGAGCACAGAACCATACTAAAAGTCTGGTTTGATTCACAAAGGAGGCGAGTTCAGCACAGGTTCAAAGAACCCTGCAGCCAGAGGCCTTTCCTGAGTGGGTGCAGACCAGCAGGCATCAACCCCCCCAGCACACATGGTGCCAAGGCCAAGGGTGTCATCTTGTGCAGGGAGCCCAGTGCCCACCCACCAACCCAGTGCTGGAGCCCCACACCTGCTGTGTTTTGGGAGATAATATGACTCCCCATGGACGTCACTTGCTATCCAAGTCATCTGTTGCCAGCACTTCCTCGCTATACCCACTGGAAGAGCTCGGAGACATGATTGTCATTACTGCCTGATGCCTTTGCAGAGAACTCAACCAAAAACCTCGAGGGAAAAAATCCCTGAGCAAGACTGATTCTTTATAACCATCTTTCAATAAGTGAGTATAGACCCCTCACATATCCTTAAATTATATATCATTTATTGAAATATAGAGATCTTAATTTACAAGATTTTTTCAAAGACAAAATATCAACAGGGGCATTTTTGAAATACATTTTGTGCCTACCATCACTCAGGCCAGTTTGCCCTTCTTCAAACATTTCACAACAGCCATCATTTTGGAAACACTTCCTTTTTTATTATTCTAAAATATAACTTTTGGACATTCAAAGTGCAACAGTTAACGTGCCTGTGGAATATATCACAGTAAAAAAAATATAAACAAAGGCAGTGATATAGCTGTCATAAATGTTTTGGCAGTATTCTAGAAGTCTATATAAAAATACTTATATACATATTGATGTATAACATCATCATATCTCACGTCCTTCATCATGTAATAGGACCATTTTGTACAAGTTGCAGACCACGCTGTGAGGAATTGGTTGGCCATTCCAAATCAAAAGCTGCATTTCATAGGATAACACTGATTGTCGTTATACAATTACTGTAGCAAAAAGTTTGGGAATATCTCTTCCAGTGGCTTCTCAAAAAGTAAGCCGTAAAAAAAAAGTCTGTAATACTGATAATATTGTGAAACTAAACAATTCATCCTCTCACACTTCTCCCTCTATAGTAAATCCTCTGTCTTCTTCTCATTCCAGTTTCCAGGACAGCTTGTCTGATTCCAAGACTGCAGTGAGCTGGGTTTGGCTAGACCCCTGCCATGGATGCAATTCATCTGCACAATACTCATGACAAGATGGAGAATTAACATTACCATGTACCAGAAAGTGAGCCGGCTCTGGTTCACCGTTTGAGTCTAGCCTGAGATGCACTGTGAGATACAGAGAGAAGCTGGTGAAGGGAAGGCAAATCTACATGAAAATGTCCTTAGATTCCAGTAACTGATATAATAAAACATACTGGGGCTGATTTTCATACCCTGAAGAACACTAGGCCGTGTGCAAAAATGCAGGTGAAATCGCTTGCCTAATTTGAATGTGTAGTTGTAAAAACTACACATGCAAATTAAGGCACGTGTGGTCTCAAGTGGCCATTCAGATATCTGGGATATCCATAGACAATTTGTGTTTCCTCAATTCATAGTTCATAACTGGAGGGAGATTTCACATCGTCTCATCTGTCCTGGCTATATCACAGAAACTGTCTGTGTTTCACAGTTGTCCCTATACAGAGCTCAGTGACGTGTTTGGCTAAAGCATGGTCCCAGGAAGACACTTGGTCTTGATCTGTCGAATGCAAGTAGAGAATGCACCATTATGCACCGTTCCTTCTGATTGTCAGCTTCCACTGGGGTTGAAAATGTGGGGACTCGCTTCGGGTCCTGTTTTCACATTTGCTGTCATCTCGTACATGGCCTCAGCCAGGTGACAGTTTGAAACCCAGGCCCAGAATCATTTGTCTGTGCGGCGTCCCACGCCGTGACACTTCCAATATTGCATTTGCTTTTATTTGGTCCATAACTGTCCACAATAAGTGAAGTCAAGGGGACTTATGGAGCTTTTTGTAGGGCCATTTGAAGGTAAACTGTAGTTTAACGTGGCAGCATGTTCTGTCAGTCACTGCTGGTCCGTCTTTCACACTTCCTAGGAAAATACTGCAACACAGGAATGAGTTTGCACCGCATTTGCATTGGTTATGTCGCGAGAGAGGCTGGGCACATCCTACGAGGTGCTCATTGCACTGAATTAAGGCGAAGTTTGGAAGTTGAGTACCAGAAAGGATGGGGCCCTTGGCAGTGATGTGGTTTTTTTCACATGTAAGTCTTCCAAAGCATCATATCTCAATAACACGTTGTACAGTGATAGCAGTAATCATAATACTTTGTCCATATAAGTGGTGTCAGAAACCAACAATTGCAGGCTGAGAGCAGGTCCATTTTCATGCACCTTCTTCCGAAAAACACTCCTAGAAGCATTTACCCTTTGTAGTTACAGTCTGCAAAGACAATAGAGCTTTCTGCTCCTATTTAAACTTGAAAACTAAGACAAGAATATTTGCTGCAGAATTATTTCTGCTTATTTGAACTCGAGTTTCAGGCTAGGAGATATATCTTTATTCCTTGAACAGTTCAAATATCAAATCAATTCTTCACAGCTAACCCCAGGATAAGATTTTTTTTGTCTACTCATGAAACACTAATAATGGGATATTGCTGGTGGTTTATCATAATCTTCCATTCCCCAGCATCTTGGAAATCCTGGCATAATTTTATTTTTTGTAATTTAAATTTTTAGAACCTCACTTAGTCAGAGGAAAACTATTAGTATATCTGATTAGAAAAGCTACTCAGCTCATAAGAGAAAAAAAAAATCTTAATTTTTTTCTCCATGTTGAAGTAGTTTTAGCTAACCAGAACAATTACCGTTCTGTGTAGATCAAAAAAAAAAAAAATTGTTTCATAAAATTTTTTGGGCTGGAATTTTCTCCCCTGCACTTAAAAAAAGTTTTTTGATACTGTGCTTTTACTGAAGGACAATGGATTGTCAAATATACATTTAGTGTTACTGAAAACAGTAGTAGTATTATCTTGAAAACAGCTACCTTCTATAGTTAATAAAGACTTACTAGGTTTCTACCACCTATTACAGACTGACTTTTAATTATCATTATTATTATCATTATTTTTCCCCTTTACTTGCATTAATGGTAAAAAGTAACATGTTTTATAGTACCAGTCAGTCCCTTGTGGTTTTAGACCTTTTTGGTCCAAAAGTGGTTTTTGCATGTTCCTCAATTCACATGATAGTTCAACAGCAGCTGACATTGAGATTGAGGGAGGAAGTACACAAAATTCGTGAGTGACCTCTTCTAAAATCCATGGCATGTGTTCAATGTGCACCTCAAAAGATCCTTGAGTAGGTGGTTATTTACATAATTACAATGATGAAGTATTGCTGCAGTGGAAAATTGATCCATCAAAGTCATATGAATGCCCTTGAAACACAAAACTGGTCTGTTTGTGGCCTTTCCCTTCATCCTCCTGCCAGTTCGAATGGCAAACAACACTGAGATGCTACTGAAGTACTGCAAGAAGCAACACTAAAAAAATCCATCTTCAACATGTCTCTTTCATTTATACTCAGGCTGATTCCTCTGCCCATTTCTGGGAGTTCCTCTCTACAAATCCACCTCCTCTTCACATCCTTGACGTTGCAATAAAGTGGTTTTCTCTGTGGAGCAGAAGTCTGTAGACAACACGGGAAGCTTCCCCGTGTGCAGAGCTGGAAGGTATTGGTGGGGTTACAGGAAGCTGTCCTCCACCAGGTCTGAGGAGTCGATCCCAATGTCATCCATCATGTCAATGTCCTCAATGGTCTCGTCCTCTCTCTTGATGAAGGTCGAGCTACTGGAACCAGTTTCAATGGCACTTTCTTCAGATGTCTGTGAACTGGAAGAGACAAATATCTCAGAGATAAGGTACGTGGTGACTGTGGCTGGGTAAATACTCCAGTCTCTAGCAGAACTGAATGCTACCTCCCCAGATGCTTTCTGACCCACAGTGCAATCTTAGATGACTACGACCACCAGTTTCTTAGGACATGACAAATCTTGTATATCAAAAGAAGTGAACCACCTTGGAATTCAAAGGAGCAGGTTGTTCATATGTTCCTCCAAGTACTTTCAGCCAGACACTTACTGGAGAAGTAGTTTTATGACACTACTGTAACAGTAGGTCACTTAGGTAAATCCAGGGAGGTCAGGTGAAAATAAAATAGCAATAACAGACAGTAAGATAATAGAGAGAGGTAATATGTCTTAATTTTGATAGTACTTTTAGGGAATTCTTTCTTCCCTCTCTTGAATAATGCACAAAAATATACCAAAAAGAAAGAAAAAAAAGACATTTCTAGGTTGTTGATTCTATGTACTATGAATTAAGTGCTGAATTAAACCTGCACCATTCACAATTAGGGTCACACAAGGTTGTGTTGTAGTGGAACTGGTCACACAAATTGACAAGAGAGAAGTAAAAAGTTCTGGATACCCTGCTTTCATAGAAAATCAAACCATAGAAGATATCATAAACAACTTCTCCCAAATTTTGAAATTTGTCTCATACAAACAAATCAGTCCTTTGAGATCTCCTGTAAACTCCAAGCTGTTGAGCTATGGAGGCAAGACATGTTGCAAAACGTGCCCACAGAGCTACCAGACAACCACTGTGACTTGACCAACCTATTAAGGGAGTCCCAGAAACACACAGAAGCACCCTACTAACAGTCCCCTTACCCTGGCAACTACAAAACAGGCAAAATTAGTTTTTTCCCATTGAAAACACTGTGGTCACTCATACTACCGTATTTATATGTGAGTCCTCCAATAAGTAGTTTCAAGAGAGCTAAGGAAACCATTTTCAGAGTATGATGCTGGAAAGTGTAAATGGACGTTGCCAAACATGACCCCAAATGGTGACTTTGCGCTACAGGATCTGTAAACTGCACCTACCTGTGTCTGTTTCTTTTGCCAAGCTCATCTTCAGAAACAGGGTCAATGTCAGGCAGGGGAATGATGTATCCACTGTCAGCACTCAGCCTCTGCTCGTCAAATCCACTCTCCCTGTCCTTTAGCTTGTCTTCATTCTTGTAGGTTACACCAATGTAAGCATTGTCACAGTCCCCTCTCATGCGTGTGACAGCTGGGTGATCACTTTTCAGGAAGTCCAGATGAATCTTCTCATAGCTCTGAAAATAATCATTTCAACCCCCTCATTAGATGGTGTTCACTAAGGCTGCCTTTCTTCAGATGGGCAGCTGTGATTCATTAGCCTAGAAAATACTCTGCCCTGTGAGCCAGCAACACTGGATTGAGAAGTCCAGAATCTTCAGTTGAAGGGAGAAATGACACGTAAGTTTTAGATGATGCAGGAGCAAATGTGGCAGCATAAAGCAGACAAATAGATGTGAAAGAAATGTAGGGAGAAGGTAGTTAAGGTAGGTGGGGAAAATGCAACACTGAATGGTGGGGCAGGCACAACTTGTCCAGAGCTATCAGAAGTATGAGGGGAAAACTTGCTGGCTTCAGGGTCCAAAGAAGGAGACAGGGAGATTATACACATGGGCCAAGAAGTCCCTTTTATAGAATTATTTCACTGCCTACAAAATCCCATGAAAATATATAGAACTAGTTCTCCAGTAGAAAAATTGAGTTGGTAGGATTTAATTAGATATGAAGAGTTCTGCTTCCCAGTTAATACTGCAGAACTGCTTCTCTCAGTAAGCTCGAATGCAGAAACCGAATATGCAATGTCCCCATGCTAATCACATAATCCACATAGGACAGAATGTGCCAGTTCAGTGCTCATGGCTCTCGTGGCTGGAACAATGCTTATAATTCCCTCTGAAGCAGTATACAGAAAACACAGAGAAAATTAAAAAGAGCAAACCTTTTTGTACTCTCCAGGCAACAAACTCTCCACAATTTCACTCAGATGGTAGAAAGAAGGTCTTTTCTCTGGTTCACTGTTCCAGCATTTCACCATAATCTCATACCTGCAGATAAGATAGAAACCAGTTTAACCAACTAGTAAAGGACCATAACTGACCAAACAGAAACTAAAGCCAATATTCTCTGGAGACTGGCCAGGTGTGGAAAAGCCAAATGCACACATACACTTCATTGGTAGCATGGTCGGGTTTGGCCATTCGGTATCCACTCTTGATCTTATTGTAGAAAGTAGAATCGACCATCATGCCAGGATATGGCGTGCCACCTGCAGATAAAAGACAAGCAAAAGTACTACTCTGTACTTGACTATCCATGCGGAGTTCCCTAATACTGTCTTCCTGTTCATGTCATGCAGTGTTAACACTATAATTTAACGTGACATCAGAATGATTCTTTCCTACCCAGTGTTTCACATCAGAGCTATTGTCTTGATGACATTAAGCCCTAACGTGAATCTGACTGAAGAAGGTACTAGTTAGAAAAAAATATCTTTACAGTGTTTATAGAATGTGTTGGGGACAGAGATTGGATGATACCTGGATGAAGTCATCAGCCTGCATTTGGCATGGCTGATGCCACGGCTCTGCCCTGCCACTGCCCCTCTGTGAGAACTTAGCCCAGATACTTGCTCTGCCTGGCATTATTGCCTTTGGCACCTGTAGGACAGCTGAGAGTGACATGGCCTGAGTAACACACCTCATCCTGGCTGCAAGGCCAAAGCCTTGGTGTACCCCGCTTGTCCCAGCTGGGCAGCTGCCTTTAGACAACAGATAACATGTCATGTGCTTGGGTTGTCAAAATTTTGGACTTGGCCCAAGCTGACACAGTTAACTGATAATTTGGGGCTGGAGCACAGAGACATCATTGCACTCATGCTCAGTTGTTGCTGATGTGTAAAAGGGTCATTCAAGCTGAAGTCAGCATGGTAGCAAGATGTTAAAATTGACCTTCTTAACAAACACTGCTGAGGATATGTTTTGCTTTCCAAAAAAGAAAAACTTTCTCAGATGGAGGAGGCACACAATAATATTACTTCAGAAACCTCAGCCCTTTTAAAAGCAGGATTTTCACCTAAAACTTGGCTTCAGAACCTTCTTTACAGGTAGGGCAGTGAACTACAGTGCTTCACATCCTGAGCTGTTTAACAGCAGTCCCATGCCTCCAAGCGGTGTCAGGGAATGGATATTTACAGGATCCTATAATGCCCAGAGATTACAGTAATCAATACCATAAATAGTGGTGCAACTGTTGTTTTCTGAGAAGCAGTTATGTGACAACTTATTCTAGAAAATAACATCAGGCTTGGGGTTGCCGTGGGGCAGCAGTAGATACCATACAGGCATGACTAATTCTGCTGGCAGTAAATCTGGGCAATGCACGCTCACTGAAGCGGGCCATCCACCCGTCCAGGAGGCTAATTAATGAGGCTGAGGAGAGAGCCAGGCTGTTCCCAGCTGGGAGCTGCACATTGTCTGTAACTGCTATATATTGTCATAACCACTTTACGCTGCCATAAACCAACTGTGTGAACAGTGTTGACCTGGAAATGAGAAATCAGTGTCCCAGAAGATTGACATTTATTTTCATTCTGTAATGGGACTAAGACAGGCTCTTTTGAAACGTGTGTGAAGAGACTGTTCCAAACCAGCCACTGAGCTGGGCTGCAGCCCCAGGCACCCCATTGGAAGGGAGAAACATGTTCCTTCTCATATTAGACAGAAAATCAATCCTGTTGTGGCACACTGATACATTTCCACAAAAGATTTTCACACAGTTTTTTAGTTCTATAGAAAAAAAAAGTATATTGCAAAAACAAACAAACAAACAAATCCCCACCAAAACTAAAGAGAACTTTGGGAGAGTGTGGACATTTCACTTCACACCTACCACTGGAATTTGAAGCCCCATATAGAAGAATAACTAAGAGTGGATTTCACACATATATTTTTATATGCAGAATTAGAAATACTTCATGTAGAACAGTTTGAATTGAAAAAACTTAATCACAACACATAGGAAAATATTCACAGTACATACCAAGAGAAAATATTTCCCACAGCAGAATGCCATAAGACCAGACATCACTTAATGTTGTGTACAGGTTGTCAAAAATACTTTCAGGTGCCATCCATTTTACTGGAAGGAAAGTCTGTAATAGAAAGAAAGAAGGCCCAAACACACAGATTAGTCATTAAAGAAATGCTTACCATTGCAATTGTTGTTTGATAGCCAGGACTAACTCTCTCTGTAAGAAAAGTTGTGTTAACCTTGCTAGTGTATATTTTTAATTCAATTTAATACAGAGGTACCGGGATTATAAGCAATGCTACTCGTTGCTCCCCACAAAAACTAGTTAGGCCATAACTGTATTCATTTCATTACTAGCAAATGACCAGTCTGATTGAAGGTATGATGCAAAATCTGGCACTGCTGAACTAGTCTGACATATCATTCTTTGATAGTTCCTTAATAATTTATTCAGTCACAAAACTTGCCAGTTAAAAATGTACAACTGTGAAGTACTAAAAGTGTACTTTTTGGCTTTAAAACAGAGTCAGAAAAGTTTCAGGAATTAATGAACTGAAGATAAATTGTTCTGAGGAGCATTCATCCCAACGGTCAATTACTGTAACCAACACTGAATGGCAAGAACAAGAAATAGCATTTAAAACCGACACTTTTCATTTCAGTTAAAGCAGAGCTCCAGAGATTAAGTACATACACTGCCCTTGGAGACATAGTTGGAATCATGCATGATGTCTCTAGCCAGCCCAAAGTCACAGATCTTCACAATTTTTCCTTGAGCCAGGAGGACATTACGAGCGGCCAAGTCACGGTGCACACACTGTATGGAGAAAAATGAAGTTGTTCAAGGACATGCTTATTCCATGAGGGCCATTGCCCTTACAAAAGGGCTGAGTTTCTAGGTACAGTCCTACCAAGACCTTCTACTGAGCAAGCACCTGCTAACAGGGGCAGGAAGGCACCAGTCCTCAGGACCTTCTCACATGGATGCATTGTAGGGGGGAGGCAAAAGTGAGGTCACCCTTTCCCATTCTACCCATCATGTACTAATGATACGCCAATGCTTCTGGCCATGCTGGTCTGTGACTGTATGGACCCTTCACCCAGACTCTGCTTTGATCCTCCACCATCTCTGGCACCCTGACTCCAGCAGTGCCACAGGATGCAGCAGGAGAAGAGGCCAGACTGCTGCTTTGATTTTTTTCCCAACATGGTGATCTCCATTTCCAGGTAAGTGAAAAAGCTGTCTGTATCTCCAAAAACAATACTATATTGTGCCATATGCTCAAAATCTATATTTAAAACCCGTAGCTGTAGAAGACATTTTTACACCTTATTCCATTTTGCTTGCTTTTTAAAATTTACTTACATTTTTAGAAGCCAAGAATTCCATTCCCCGTGCAACCTGGTAGGTGAAGCTCAGCAAATCCAGTAGGCTGAGGCCCTCTGAACTGTCATCTGAAAGAAGGTTTTTGACTTCTGATTCTATTAAAAAAAGAAGAAAAATTTGGTTTTGCTGTGGGATATGAAAGTAGCATTCATCTTCCCCTACCTATCATGATTCTGAGCTGATGATTTTAGCAGAGTACCATGACCAAAACAGTCTTTTCATAGTAACTATTACCACTTTTAATGTCTGCATCAGTCACTGACACATACTGCATTCTTAAAAATAGCCAGTGTTAAGTAAAGGTTTTGGGTTTTCTCCTGTCTGTAATTTTTTCCCCTGGGAACAGTAGGAAAAAGTAAAATTAAAAAGGTTTACTGGAATGTCACACAGGTTGTTTACTCAGTATGTGGTACAAAAATATTTTTTCAGAGGTGATGCCTTCATTAGGGTTTTGTGCATGCATGTACATTTTTGTCCATTTACTTTTGCTGAACACTGTTGTTTCCCAGGAATTATTCACTGGGACTAATCCAATACCAGCAAAAAGGGTCAGGAATTCTATGGCAACAGTTCTTATTTCTTTTATGAAAAATGTCAGAAAAAAAACAGTCAAAATTCAGTGATTCATTTCCCCCGACTGTCCTAGAGCACAACATGAGTGCATAAGTCTGCCATGTAAATCTGGGACTGGCTATGGTTCAGTTTCTGAGGCCTGGAGGCAGAAGTGATGGTGTCTGTTTTTAAACAAAAGCATATTTGGTTTCTGAGAACAGGGACAGGGAATAGGATGCATTCATTATCTTCATTACATAATCCAGGAAAGTATCTGGGAGTGTTCTGCATTTGGTGTCAGTTAATGTGAAATGTAAATGGAAACAGAACAATATAAACTACTATTATTATAGGTCATTGCTATTGCTCAAAATCCTTCAAACTATGAGACTGGTAAAATCACTGCCTGCAAAGAGTGCCTACAGCCCCATTGCCGAGCACAGCCACCAGTGCTTCAGCACAGAAACAAATGCGCAGCTGCACCCCTTCTGCTCCAGCAACAGGCACTCCTACCCCCCGAGCATAATGGAAGAACACAACCCTAAGTTTTTAGCTTACGGCTTATGCTCACACTCTTGCTGAACAGAGATAAGCAGTTTGTGTGCATTTAGAGGACAAAAATAAGATATGCGTTTACACAAGAGTCATTTGTGTTAATGATACATGCAGAAGGGACAGTTCTACATTACCTGACGTGGATTTCTTCTTATATGAAGCAGGCCGATCATACACAGATCTCTGAATATCAGAGTATTTAGAGCCCTCCTTCCTTTCCAGCATTGGCACATACTGAGTGGTATCAGCTTGTTTCATGTCCATGTATTCTCCAGTGTTTTCAAATGATAATATCACATAACTGAAATTGGAAAAAAATACAAGCGTATCAGCTAGTGACTTCCCTGTCTCATCATGTGCATATCTAACAGTTCACTTAAGGTGTACCATTGTACTGATGCGAAATTCAACCTCTGGCTTCTTATTAGGGATTATATATATATAAAGATCATTACCATATATCATATATATATAACATAACCATCACTTGTTACATCACATACACGTTACTGTGTATTACTGTAGTCAAACATAAGTGCTTCAAACGTAGGCTTTTGCCAACAGTCAGGTATGTAACCATGCCTTATTTCCCAAAATTCCACTGAACTCAAATATAAAAACCCAGGGTTTTACCTCAAATTATTCCAAATGATAGATGTAATTTATTCACCCAGACAGTTTGCATCAAATCCAGTCCCGCTGAACAAACCCGTGCCCAGATGAGTAGTCCTGGCTTAACTCAGCCACCAAGTCAGTTGATTTATTTGTCTGAGTGATTTTTTGAATGAATCTCTGTTCACCTTTTAAGTCCTGGCTAATTTTATGGCATTACATTATTGCTGAATGTATGATGACAAACTTCTTCAGCCATTGTCTGGAAAAAGCTATGGAATGAACATTAACCAGAAACTATTGAGACTGGCTAAGCCATTGGTAGATAAAGGAGAGGACCTGAGCTCTCTGCCAGGTTGGTCAAAGGAAAGGAGTTTTAGACAGTGGAAATTCCCCAAGCGTGGAAGCAAGGAGACAGGTAGATGCACTTTACTTTTAAATGTTTGGTGTGTAGAGCCAAAAGGATGGGTTTAGAAGAAGAAGAGGAAGGAGAAGAGGAAGAAGAAGAAGAAGAAGAAGAAGAAGAAGAAGAAGAAGAAGAAGAAGAAGAAGAAGAAGAAGAAGAAAAAGAAGAAGAAGAAAAGAAGAAGGAGAAGGAGAAGGAGAAGGAGAAGGAGAAGGAGAAGGAGAAGGAGAAGGAGAAGGAGAAGGAGAAGGAGAAGAAGGAGGAGAAGAAGGAGAAGAAACAACACTGGGCTGTGATTTATTAACAAGAATCTTCTTTGGGACGCCAGAGTGTCTATGGAGAAACCACAGGGGTCCTCAGACTGCAGGCATCTCTACATGCAGGAAACACAAATCTAGGACATGTGTCAGGGAGACTGAACAAAAATTGTTGAAACCTTCCCAGACCTATGAAACCTGACAAATAAAAGTCTAATGATAAAAATTAGCGAGGGCTTTAAACCAATGAATGAGAGTAATGGAATAAGGGTTAATAATGACTTAAGTCCTTAAGTCACAGGTCATGTATTTATTTTTTTCATTTTTTTCCCACCTTCTTGTGCTTTCATCAGCGGGGTTCATCCCAAAGATATCCAAATCTTTTTTTGGCTTTTCTGGGTGTCGATTCAGGAAATTGTCCCTATTCTTATGCAGGTAGTTCACCAAATCACCATAAAAACAGTATTCAGTAATTATGTAAATAGGACCTGTTAAAATGAAGCAAAATTATAAGCAAAATAAAGCATTGATAAATGGGGTCTTTGAAAAACAGAAACAAACACACAAAGACTCCAAAAGTAGTAGGAAATAGAGTTGTGAGTTAGTACATTTCTATCTACTAAGTTATGACTGCAATTATTACCAAATATCAAGGTTTCTGAAACTTATATTTGTTGATATTTATTGGTAAATCCTTTACTTGAAACCTGTGTTGATGCCTGGAAATAGAACACAAACTTTTCCAAACAATGTTAGAACGATAATATAAAAGCAAACATTTACTTGAAAGCCTTCAGGTACACAATATGGTGAAAAAAAAGTGCTCCAAATTAAATCTGTACAATTTTATAAGATCCAGCAATTAGAATATCTAGCCAATATTGTCTAGTTAGAGGAGCAGTTGATTAGGTAATCTCCCCCCTGGGTTCTGCCCCATTGGAGCTCTCCCCCTGATCTCCTACCCTACCTTTATTGTGTCTATGATTACATGGTGCAAAATAAAAGGTTCTTAGTAAACTAACAGGCAAGACTAAATAAAATTTTAAGAACGCATCAATAAGCATTTGTTCATTGTGGGAAAGAAAGCTGGAAAAGTACTAGAAGTTATATCTAGGCATTTAACAGTCAACAAAGCTACAAATACATGAAGATTACATAAAAAGCTAAAAATCTTTAGGCATCAATGTGCTTGTTAAATACTGAATGATGACCCCAGAGCAAACCTTTATTTTGTCAGCCAAACCCACCTGATTTCGTACAAGCTCCGAGCAGATTCACAATGTTCAGGTGGGGGCCAAGATGTGTCATTATCTTCAGTTCAGACATGAGTGCCTGTTTTTCACTGGATCTAGCTGTAGCTGTAGAAAAAACACGTTAGTCACTTAGTGGAAGCAGTCATATTTTTCATATTAACAAACAATTTCTCCTTGCTTGCCCTATTGAAGCATTGCTGCCATGGTTTCTTGAGGAGGACATTTACTTGATAAGTGTCTTTCTTAAGACTTGGAGAGGAGCCACAAATTATTAATAAGGGACTCATTTGATGCGGCTCAGTAGCTGACCCAGTCTGTTTGTCCCTCTCCAGGGGTATAGTGGATTGCCCCTGTGGCACAGAAGCACTCTACAAGCTGCTCATTCAACACAAGCAATCTCCCCATGGTTCCTACAGAATCACTGCATCAGATTCTCAGTTCTCATGAATGAGGAGATCTTCAGTGAGCTTAAGATTCTTACACGAGACCTGCCTATTTCCCCTTGTTGTGTAGCTCTCATGTGTTCACAGACACTCATGGTTACTTTATCTTTCTCAATATTTGTTGAGCTATTGTGGCTGCTCAGCTAAATCTGAACTTTGGATGTTTTCAAAAGCCTGCGTACCTTCACGCTTGAAGTGCCATAAAACAATCTAACATACAATTTTAAAATCCAGTCATTCCGCCATTCATTTTCAGCTATAGATATGAAGAATTAATTTATAACAAGCAATGTTTGAATAACCCTGTGGGAAGCTGCCCTACCTGGCCTGGGAAATGGAACCATGACAACTTACGTTTCAGCATTTTCACAGCTACTTTCATCACCGGTTGAGAGCGACTCAATCCATACGCAGTCCCTTCAACTACTTTTCCAAATGCACCCGAACCAAGGATCCGACCTGAACACAGGGGAGAGCATTATTTATTTCAGAAAGTAACAGCAATTCAGCTCCTTTCCTGTCTCCATTCCTGTACAAGTTGATTCTTGTGTGAAAAGGGCACATTCTCTCAGCCAGGCCACTGGTATTATTGCTATTACTGTTGTTTCTAAGCAAAAGAAGCAGATATGAAATTCTGTCATTAAGTACAATTCCTAAAAAGATGCAAGCAAACATCAAGAGTACACCTGCACCTGGAAGGTCAGCTCATTCAAATTCATCTCTTCCTGTGCCCTGCCATCTTCACTTTATCCTCTCTAATCATGGATTGTCCTAGGCTTAAGCTGACCTCTTCGCCTCAGTCACCACCTGATAAAAATGTAGGTGTGTTCCTGACTTACAAATCTGAATTGGGTCCCTCAGCTGCAGTTTCGGTCTATTATATAATGCGGGATATATCCAGCAGTAAAATGGACTAAAGCACATCGACAGCACATTCAGAAATAGACAGACAGTACCATTTCAGATCTGCAAGAAGCTGAAATACATGTTGATCACATATGAGGGGAGACTTCTCTGAAGTTTAATGTACAAGTGTGTTCCGTCTGCTGGAATAAACTGTATTGCCAAATTTCCAAGTGGTGTAATGAAACAGCTAATGTTTAGAGATCCTTTACTCTTCCCACAAATCAATTCAGACAAAAATTTTGGATTAATATATCCTGTCTTCTAATATGGATACAGTCTCCAGAGGAATTGTGTACAGATTGAGAGATATTTTAGAGAAATACGAACTGCACAAACATACTCCAAAATACTGTATTTCATAGTTTCTGCATTGAAAACCAAGTTCATCAAGGCAACACTTAGTGAACAAACCTGCATATGAGATCCAGATGCCAGAATATAATCATATGCCTGACAAGCTGTCACTTTGATTTTATGTTACTTTTTAACTTTGAGCACAGAAAGAATAAGTAGTGACTTTTACTATGGAGATATACAGCATTTTGTCTTTGACGTTCGTTTGCAGTTTGAACTTGTCACCTTTTACACGTCTGAAGGTGTTATCTGGCATGCAATGCCATATGTTTCTGTTATCTTCTAGTTACTACCCCCACTTTTATTGTACACA
This sequence comes from Edolisoma coerulescens, assembly GCA_013397115.1. Taxonomy (NCBI): domain Eukaryota; kingdom Metazoa; phylum Chordata; class Aves; order Passeriformes; family Campephagidae; genus Edolisoma; species Edolisoma coerulescens. The sequence continues at coordinate 783,406 of VWZW01001322.1, forward strand.
TGCTTTTGAAAGAAAATTTCCAGCCAAACAATATCTACATCATTAACAAGCACAAGAAATGGTTAAAGAACGCTTAGCTGAGTTAATACTGACAAACCTCTCCAAGATTATGACAGGATAGTTTGTCATGCCCACAGAAATTATGTGATTTCTTTTCAAGATTCCCATGCTCCAAAGGTTATCCTTTCCAATCAGGATGTGAGAAAGCTTCACACTAAATTTCAGACTAATTCAAACAACCTGAGTTTGAAATTTGGCCCCTGAAACTTTTCAGACTGAAGGTCTGGGAGCCATATGGCAGGATGCAGCCCTTCAGAATGTGATGGCATTTGCTGATGCTCCTTGATCTTCTTGTCTTCACAAGCCAATTCCTCCCCAAAACCATATTGTCAGCTAAGCACGAGGCACACATCTCCCTCTCCATCACCTCTGCTGGGCTGGGGTGCACGTGGAGACAGTGAGAGCACTTCCGGAGTGGCAGGGAGCCATCACTGCTATTTCCCTTTTTCAACCCTCTCTGCAGATGTAGCCCAAGCCCCATGTCTTTTACATTTGAAATTTGGAGCCAGGTGGGAGCTAACTGTTTGAGAACTGGAGGCATCTGTAATGCCATCACATTCTTGATGAGTGCTTCATTGAAGCTCAAAATTATAATGTGAGTTTACTTTTCAGCATAAAGGCACGGGTGTGATCTGCTTGCTGAAGGAGCAGTGCTGCTTCACCACCACAGAGGGACTGTGCAGACACAGCAGCAGCTCAAGACCCCTCCAAGTAGTGGAGGAACAGCAGCTGATTCATCCTCTGTACCCATCTATAAAGCTTATCTGCTGTCCTGCCAGAGAGGTGCTGCTTCTCTGCTCAGAGGACACAAATACAAAGGTGAAGTCTGTGAATTTGTTCCATGTGCAACCATCTCAGCTGGATGCTTCTTTTGCTAAAATTCACCTGGGATAATCAATCCACCGCAAATAAAACAATAAGTCTCTTGGTCTATATTAAAAGCCAAACAAGTGTCAAGCTTTATAATCTACCCTGAGTCTAGACTCATTAAATTAGGTACCACATCTCTGAGTGCTGTGTGACTTGAATCTTAACTTGCCTTTTTCAAATGGGCACGGGTCTGATTCTGTGTCAGACTAGCATTTCATTTTATTGAGGTCACCAGGACAAATGAGTGGCTTTCTGGGAAGTGATGAGAGCAGTTCTGCTGTCTCTGTACAGCCACCCTAGTATCCTGAGCAGCAGCACTCAGACTCCATTCCTCAAAAGGCACTGCTCTCAGCTCTTTCAGCCAGACAAGGAGGTCCAGGTCCTGCTGGGACCTCACTAATTCTCAGCAGAGCCAGGAGAAGGCAATGGTGTTCAAACAGTTCGTGGCATTTCTGCATTGTTCCTTCTGGTACACACCTCCTGGACCTGCACTGGTTCGTGAGCCCTTTAAACAGCAGTGCTCTGCAGATACTGTGGATCAGTGATTGCGAAGGGAAATTTGCAGTGTAACCCAAATTCATCAATTGAAGCTCTGTCCAGCCAATGTTCAGAGTTGGCGTTTAACACAGCACTGCACTCCAGGCACTAGTGGCTAGAAAAAACAAATAAATGCCAGCTGGCTTACACAGCTAGGATGGGAAATACTCATCTGGCGGAGCCAAAATGGGTTTGTAACCTGCTTCAGAGCCTCCCTGAACTAAAGGTGTAATTGCTTTGCTGTCATCTACCACTTAGATAAGAGAAAATCCACACAAACCAGAATTGTCAGCCCCAGAAACAAAAGAGGCTCCCCCCTCACCAGCAAGAATTTAATATGGCAAAAGTGCCAGCAGGTAAGTGTGTCAAGAAGAGCACTTGTGCAATCGAGATTGCCGAAAGGATATGGAGCATTGGGTTTTAAAGTTACTGGCTATTCTGAATACACTTGTAAACAAGAAAGATTTGAAGCAGGCTGGTGGTCATGAGTCAGAGGGAGACAAAGTCACAATGGTGGTCTTTAACAACTCAGATCTGACAAATCCTATTTAGGCGTATAATTAAAGTCTGGGTTGTAATAAAATAATTCTATAAAACATCCACCCTCCTCTAGTCTTCAATTAGCAACATGAATTTAATTAAAGGATATTGTTCCTGAACCAGCAAGTCTTGTCTTGCTTCTTTCAAGAGTTAACTCTTTCTCTCTGATGGTGAAGAACTACACCAGGGGAGTATGTTGAAATATATCAAACAAAAGACATATTTCATCTTCTTCTCCTGTGTTTTTTGATACAGTTTGGTGCACAGATATCTCCAAGAGAGGCAAGCCTTGTATGTTTAAAGCACTATCTGGATAGAACATTAAAATTTTCTGTAGTCATTACACTTTCAATTGATATAAATGAGAGATTGGGCCAGCCTTGAGGAAGTAATTATGACTGAATTCTGTATGAATTCCAATGAGGAATAGCAAAGCAAGAAAGCAGAAGGGGAAGGAAGAAGGACAGTAGCCACAAAAATATGCAGTTACTCAGCACTGATATGTGCATGGCATGGATTAATAATTTAAAAAATATTTTTAATAAAACTACATAACTAGTTGCAGATTTTCTTGGCCTCTGCATGTAAGTATATAAATGTCTTGCAGATAAAAAATACTGACATCCTTCTTGTGGATGCCTTAGCAGAAGTAAGTGTTGAAAAGGGCATTTAACACTGAGAGTCCCTTAAGCCACGTAGGGGTGGACACTGCACACAGGGCATGTGGAGGAGAACTGGAACGGAAGCCCAGGAGACACTAACACAAGGACCTCAGGGCTGCTGCCACTGTAGAAGAAGAAGAAGATCAGGAAGGAGAACTGAGGAGAACAGACAAGCACAGAGAAACCGTGGACTTTGTGGCCATAACTTCCATTGCAAATCCTGCAGAGACCTCAGAATGGTCATGAAATGTCTTTCTCCCAAAGAAGGGTGAAGTTTGTCCCTTACAGAAAACTTACCAAGCACCAACCCATCTCGAGGAAACTCCCATCTGGAGTCATAAGGCAGTTGCATTGGGTCCACATAAATGTACTCGTGACCATCAGGGCTGATAGACTCAATGACTCTCCATCTAATCTCATACCTTGGCTTCTGCAGAGCACATTGAATGCAAAACCAAGCATTAGTCCTGTACCTGACTTTAGAGCAGATCAAAACCCAGCAGGGCACAGCACCCAAACTGAAATACTTTTCTACATTACCTGTTTCCATATGATGACCAGGACAATCAGTGAAATTATCACAATCACTAACAGCACTAAGACAGCAGCAGCCACCGTTAGCTCTGATCTCAAGGCTGTGGAGTAAAAAGATAGACCATGTTTTCCTCCTGAGCCGCATAAGACACCCACCTCCCCTGTCATTGCAGTTCCCGTGTCCTGCAGAAGTGGCAGGAGCTGTTCCTGAGGCTGGTGACTGTAAAGTCTTTCCAAGCCCAGAGCTGCTGTGCCATCTTGTTTCAAAACCAAATGCAGATTGTCTAGAAGAATGTCTCATAGCCAGTGCTAATAGAATGGTAAAATGAATTATGGAACCACATAATAAGCAAAAAGCAGATGCACCATGAAGACCTGTAGAATGCCTTATCCTCAGAAGTACCAGGGCAGAAAAAAAATCCACTTTAATTTACTATCTACAACAATTCATATTTTTGTCCATTAGGACTGAACTGGATAGAGTTAGAGCAGGGTCCAACTGGCTGCTGTAATTGCATAGAAGGACAAAGCGAACTCACTGGGAGCCACAAGCTTCAGTTCTCGAGTAACGGCACCAAGGTCATTCCTTGCCACACATCGCACAGCCAGGGTTTCCTCTACCTTCTGGAAGGTCACCTGGCTTTCCACCATGTTTTTCTCATCCAGGTGGGCTTCCATGTGTATATCAGAGATATTGTTTGTCAAAAGGGTCCATGAGGTGTCATTGCTGCACCTGCAGAGAAGAATAATAGGGGAAATGGGCGTTGGGTGTAGGTATGGATAAATAAGAGTGAACAGAAGAAGAATAACCTTTCCCTGCAATTTTTTTCTGAAAACAATACATTTAAGGGCCAGAAGGGTCTCTAGATTGCCTCTGTGAAAAACCTGCACCTTTCTTCCCTCAAAATAATTTGCCTTCTGATCCTCCTTACTGTTGATTAGAGGGCCCAACAATGCAGCCCAGCAGGTCTGGTAGAGATAGACCTTGGTGTCACTGTGTATCCAGTGGAGTTATGGCACTGGATGGATCTCTGTTTCTCACAGAATCCTTAGCACTGGACAAGGCTTCTGGGGGCAGGGCTAGGAGGACAACCATCCCACCAGGCAGTAAGTGGTTTCAGCACAATGAGAGCAGAACACAGCCTCCTAGCCTTCTTCCATGCATCATCTACCCCTCCCTGTTGGATAATATCCTAGGGAAAAAAGTGGCTTTCTATTAGACACAGGAAGAGCCAGTATAGAACTAGCAAAAATGTGAGCAATTACTCCACATGTCTAAAATACTTTGAAGGTGAAAATTATAATTAGGGGAGAATAATTACAAGTGAAAATGTAGAAACGCACAGGAGTGGTAATGAGGCAGACTGAACTATTCGGGAAATTGAAAATACTCCGTGAATGGAGGGACAGCTACTTCTCAAAATCTCAAATCTACTCAAGCCAGGACTGTGAAATCCGCAGAGCTGGCTTACTGAACAGAAAGCTTCTATGAGAGAAACCTGAATTGATGCATTGTTTTCTGTCCTACAGGATGTAAAAGGAAGGGCACTGACAACCTCTCTTGTATAAGGAACATGTCTCTAAAAAGAAATAAAAATTATCTAAAACTTGCTGGCTCTTGATGAGGAAAACATGGTACAGTAACTAATTATGTTAAGCTAATTGAGGATACAAGTCATGTTTCCGATAAGAAGCCACCACCCACTCCTCTTACTTTTTAATGTCCTTGCAAACCAGCCATTCCACATCAGGAAGTGGGGTCCCCTCTGCCAAGCATCTCACTGTCTGCCCACCTGCAGAGCCATGGTGATCATCCACGAGGGCTGAGATCAGAGCTGGAACTGGGAAGGAGTCATGAGTTTGTTAAACTATTTGTCAGTGCCTACAAAAAAAACCAGCTTCAAATTTCAAAGCAGGACAGGTGTTGTTTGGCCAACATCTTAGCAAGAGCTATAGACACAGACTCATCCAGGAGGTGCTTATCTCCTGTAGGACTGAGTGGATTCTAGGCTACAGCAACGAGAAGGAAGTGCTGCAGTTGTGCCACGTCTTCATGTCATGCTAAATGAGCTATCGTCCTGCTGTCAGCTGGAATAACTTAGCTGGGAGGATAAAGTTTCTTTTTGGCTCAAGGCCAGTGCAGAAGTGAAAGCCAGGATCAGGGCAGAAAAGCTCCAGAGACTAACACACACGCACTCCTCCGCTCCCCCTGCTTCATGCCTTTTGTATATCCATACTCCAGGCAATCCAGTGTGTAAGTGGATCAAGTCTTTGCTGTGTGGCATGAGCTCTGGTGGGCAAAGCTTTGGGGCTCCTTACCTTGTATTAGCAATGAGAAGGTGTATCTTTTAATCTCATCTTCATTTTCAGCAACCAAAGTGTAGTATCCACTGTCTTCCTCCTTGGCCCGTATCAATTTTAAAATACTCTGAAACCTGCAGAAATGCAAGGTTTTGTTTCTATTTTTAAAACAGGCATTAAAAAAGTCATTTTGGTGCAACACGTAATCTGGGTACGTTGTGATTATAACATAGTGACATTTAGCATTTCTAGCACGCCTTTAACTGAAGTCATTACTCAAGTGGTAAATAGCTATCAACATGCAACTGAGAAAGAAGTAGCCTTATGTACTTTCTGCAAGGACCTGACAAAGCCCTGATTTTACTGGAAATAGCTGAAAATTATTGGTGTGGAGACATGTTGAAGGGAGTGAAGAGGTTTAGTGCTCAGGAACCTTGAAGAGGTTGATGTTATGAAGGGAGTAAGAAGAAGTAAATTAGGCGTTGCCCTTTAGAACAGAAAACAAATAAACTATTTTTAAATGCCACTGAGGAAGAAGCAACAAGCTGAGGTGTAAAGAGTGAGCAGGAGCGGTGCCCAGGTTTCTGGGGGAGGAACTCAAGTCAGCATGGCAAAGTAAGGGTCAGAAGGTTTTTTACCTTGTTTCCTGGACTCTGCTGGAACTAGTAACAATCTCCGTAAGATTTTCAATCAGAGTCACGTTATCCTTCAACCAGTACATTTTTGGTGCTGGGTAAGCCTGCACATCAACTACAAAGTTTTTTACTTCATGCAGGTTGACAGCTTCCAGAGGGCTAAACTGAGGCTCCAGGTGAACAAAGCCTTTGTCTGTAAATGAAAAAGCCTTGGGTAAACAACACTATGCAACATTTTTCAAGAATGGTGTTTTCCAATGCATTGATAATTTTGGACACTGAAATCAGACTATACCATGAACTGTAATGACTACTTTCTTATTTTCCTTAACCTCCTTGGTTGCATGCCGAGCAGTACATTCATAATCCCCTGTGTCTTTCACTGATGCCTCAGGAATGGTCAAGGTGTAAACCAGCTTCTGCGATGGGACTTTGATATCATCAAGTTTTATCAGACCTTTTTCTTTCTGTAGTTTGGAGAAGGAAAAAAAACCTTGCTTAAGTAACTGAGCTGAAAGCACATCATTGAGGATCTTTGATACCCCTGAAATGAGAACAACCATCTAAATACTGTATGGCAGAAGACTTGTTTATTCAGTTAAGGATGCCTTTTTCAGCCACAACAGAAAAGCTGTGCCTATGAAAATAGACCCTTTTGGGGGCATGCACAGAAGATTGAGGAGGTTGAGAGCTCATATTTTTTTCACATGAAACAAATACCTTCGAAAATTTGGGTAAGCAACTTGAAAGAGCGATTCACTCTTTATGCACTACCTTTTCCTCAGATATAAAAGACACTTGACTCCCCTTTGTTCAGTGTCCATGAAGTAAGATGAATTTTTATCCCCTTCACCAGACAAAAAGTAACCAGTTAATACATGCTATGTTCTGCCTCCTCTCAAAACAAGAATAATTTATTGACAAGGAGAAAACTCCTGAGAGTAAAGGGATGGTGAGAATGACAGACCATGTTATCATGAGAGGCTAGTACAAAAATATGCTGGGGCTAATTTTGAAAGATGGCATATAGCAGAGACTATACTGATGTGTAAGACAGAAAAGAAAACAAAACTTGCTCAAATAATTTTTCTTCTTGGGCTTGTAACTTACCTAAATAAAAGGTGGGATTTGGAGTAACAACTAGATACACTTCAATTACAGCATTCCTTCAGCAACCAGACTTTTTACATGGGATACTCTGAAATTGCCTGGGACTGGCCCTAGCCAAGTTTCTCTGAATAAAAGTTTTCACTGCAAAAGGATGTTAAACCAGTTCGAAAATTTTCAGGGTTCTACAAAAGTTTTAAGGTTTTCTTACTAGATGTTTCTCATTAGTAATTACAGTGACTGTAAGAATCGTTTCAGTTTACACCTGCATAATGAAGAACACTAAAGATTATATACTTGATTCTTCATTGTCCTTTGTTATCCCCAAGAACCAGGATTTAAGAGAGCTGTTTTAGAGGTTCAGACCTTCAGCAGCAGAGCTCTATTCAGATGTCCAATGCACCTAGATCTTTCTATTTTCACAACATTTCTTTCTTTGCAGCAGCACAAGACCTGAGAGACAGCATTCCTTCCTCAGCCATACCTCACCTTCTTCTCATGCTTTGCTTAGTTACTAACAGCAAATTTACCTTTTGGGACTGACTTTCTTTTATGGTAACCTAAAATTAAAAGAACTTGCTTGGCTTTCTCTCCTCAGCTGTCCTCATTCAGATAAAAGAAGAGTATTTTACAACCCCACTTACTTGCCTAATAAGTAACTACAAACATTGAGGAAAAAAAATAAAGAGAGAGAGATATTTACCACTTTCCCGGGATAATTCCACTGTAAATTAACCACCTCATTGTCAAAGACCACACAAGTTACCACGATGGTCTCGCCTGTTTTGTAGACAGTTTTAAGAGCTTCAATTTCAACAGGCAGCTGTGAAGTAGCTGAAAGAAGAGAAAGATCTCATTTAGTTTTTAAAAGATTGTAGTTTTCACATAGTGCAGTTTCAGAGGAAGGTATCCATTTCACTTCCTCTACTGAGGAATCACCTTGAAAATTCAGTAAAGGTACTGCTGATCTATATATATACATGATCATATAGATATACAGATATATATATATATGCTGATCTATATATAAACAATTTGTATTTAAAGCGTGAACTGTACAGGCATTGAATTCAATCCCACAAAGAAATGATCCACAAATAAAATTTCAATTAGAAGTTCCTATCTCAAATCCCCTGTAAAAAGGTATTGCGTATGAAAGCAATTTCCCATTTTGCTAATCAGTGACTGTCTTTGAGAATCCCTTGATGGCCAGGAAAAGTGTTTTCAAAATAATTAAATCATTAAGTTTTTCAATTAGTTGTAGAACTACCCAAAGTTCTACAGTTCAAAGCCACTAGGAAACACCAGCCTTTTAAGTTGTGTTTCAGCAAATTGGATGAAAATACATGGACTACAAAACATTTTTCTTGCAGTAATTTTGGAGAATGGATGAAGTTAGGGACATGTTATTCTCATGAAAATTGTAACTAAACATGCAACTAAGTAACTAGCAGTACTGCCAGAGGAGCAAGGAGCTCATCATTGGAGCAATATCTGGTGTAACCCTGTGATGCTGATGTTAATATGGCTCTTACAGTGTGAAGAAAGAACACAATCACTTTTTTTTTCAAATGACCAGAAATAAATACCTCTTATAATATAGATGAGGAACTCATCGGACTTGAACTCCATGCCTTTAACCATTGTTTTGCATGTGTATGAGCCTGCAGGAAAATTCCCTATGAAGCCTTGCTTGGTGTCATATAAAGCATACACAGACTTGTCTAAGCTGTTAACTAAAGTCACTTGAGCATCTGGGTCACTTGTCCGACAAGGGATAACTGTGGGATCACCTTCTTCTACTAGGATGAACTGGTCTTCTGGTATAGAAGGAACAAAAGGCATGTCTGGGTCTGTAAAACACAAGAGGTAACATTACATTGTCTTATTTGTAGCAAGCCCATGTACAAGAATTGGATATCAATGACCACTTATAGGTCATAACTGAAACTTTCACAGTTACTTCTCCCAGTTTTTCAGATATTGCAGGTAAGGTTTGCTAATTTCATGTGGTATCTCTTTTTAGCTATTTGATGTGACATGTAATGAGACATTTCTTCTAAGCACAAAACACGAAAGGGCTTGGGTTCCTTTGTGACAATTCAGGATGCACAATGAAAAAGACAAAAGATCCTCCCCCCAATATGTTAAGTGTTATTAATCACAACTCACATCATTTTAAGTTAGATTTTTTCCCCCTTTTTTATTAGCAGCTGTCTCCTAACCAATATATAAGCAGGGGGGGAAATAAAAATAAAATGAAAAATCCAAACACTTTCCAAGTAAAAAAAAAGAAGTAGAAGTCAGTTTCATGTTGTTTATGTTGAACACCACTAAGGCCACATTTCATCAAAAATAGTTCAAGGTACTTATCTTCATGTATTTCTAACATGTCCAACATTACAGTTATGAGACATAGTTAATTATGGTCACAGCATGTGGTTTTCAAAATATAGTATTCAACTAGGAAAAAAAGCAAACAAGGACTTGGTAGTTTTATTTCTTTTAAAGTCAACAAAATACATGCCAGCTTTCCTACCCAGCCAATCCAAAGTCTGAGTTTAAAACATAATGGCATAACATTATGCATAAAAAGCATAGCCCTCAAATCATCTCCACTTGGCCAATCAGAATAAACAAATAATCCCTGCTAGCCTGAAGCTTCTGTGCAAAGCTTTATAATAAAATTTAATAAATAGCAATCCAAATCCCTCCAACAATAGACTTTCTGCTGCACTGGCAGGCTCTTTGTAGCAATATTCCAAACACAGCGCTCCATCCCAAAAGCACTGCCAACTCCATGTATTCATTTTCCCACTGTAATTTAAAACAGAAACAGGATTCACCTAGTTTGGTTTTCTATGTGTTGTTAGTGAAAATAGGATATTGTGTGAAGTCTCAGCGTAATCCTCCCTGGCTAAAGTGGGTTGCTGCCACCCATTGCCCTCCTAATTCATTGCAGGAAAAACAATTGTAAAGACAAAGTTTAGAGTGGAAACAGAGACATTCTCTATAATTTGGAGAAAAGGATATGTTTCTGCATTTATGACATCTTGATGGTTAGCAAGTGGAAAAAATTACAGGGTGTCTCTGCCCTGCAAATCTGGTAGGCTGATGTCTAGAGGCTTTTGAAAACCAAACCGAAAAGTCCTCTTGGAAAAATCTTCCATCTCTTTCCTTTGTATTCCTTCACTGTGTGAGTTACAAGACTGCTTAACATAAACATCTTTTGGTAATTTGGTTAGAGCTGCTTGGATATTGAGATATACGTGCCAAAGCCGGCAGCCCCTGCTGAAACATCTTGCTTCAAGAACGAATGCAAACACTTTACATCTGTTGTGGCAAATGGAGAGAAAGTCTTGGAAGAATCACTGTCCTTGAATCACACACTGTCAACAGAAAAAACTTAATGCCACTGCAAAATAGCCTTTAAAACAAGTCTTGTTATTGCGTCCTGGCTTTTTGCCCTTCCAGAATCTTCCTTGCCATTGCAGATATCCTCTCCTTCAGAACATACTGCAGTTTTGCAGGATAATTTACAGTCTCTTCTTCTCTCTTTCGTTTCCTGTTCAAAATATTTACTGCAAATCCAGTGGCTTGATCTCTTCTGGCCCTGCAGTTGTGACCCTCACCCCCTGAAGCCCAGCCAATGCCGAGGAAGCATCCAGACAGGGCTTTACAAAAGCAGTCAGTCGTGGCTCAGCCTTTGGTGCCTATCTCAGCTATGACAATAAAGATTTTCATCCCATGGAGATCGTGGAAAGCCTTCAAGCAGATTTCCAGTCAGAACAAGGGGGTGGGAGGGCAAAGCTGGAAATAGGCACTTCCAAAAAGAAGGGATGCCATTTCTCCTGAGTCCAAAAGTTTTCCACCACTAAAGAGAAATGCAACACAGGGCCTGGGAAGGCTGTGTTTGCCTTGAAAATTACAGGGCACTGCACAGTAGCACCATGTGTTTAATCTTGCATCAGACCAGCCAGCAAGAACACTTCTTTTGCCTCCTTCTGACAGCCACTCCCGAGACATCTCCATTGCTTTATGCTTCCCTGGCCCTGTGCACACATGAGCTTTTTCAGTTCTCAGTTCAAGCCTAATGCAGGTTCAGAACAAGATATGGTCTTCCTCATCTGGCAGAAGCTTTAGTATCATACTCGGCACTGGTTTGGTCAGTACACATCCCAAAATATCCACCCAAGTTCCCCTTGAAAAGACTAGCATTTCTGTTAATCCCCACCTGGGAACCAGGCAAACCTGAAGGCTGGACATGTTCCCACAGATGAGCTGACCTGGCCACCAAGGTCTACTCTCCAGGCCCTGGTGGTCAGAAGACCTCAGCTCTAAAGTTGTGAGTTCATCACTCTTCTTGAGAACTGAAATTCTTATCAAAAAGCGAAAACCAATAGAAAGAAAGAAAGAAGAACATATCCACAGATTCACGGGGGCTGGTCTTGATTTACACATTAGGAAATGGCCCTGGGGTTATTTCTCTCCCTCTAAGAGTAAATTGTCACCAGCAACACACCTCTTCTGAACATCCATGGTTCACCTCTCCCACCCAAACTTCCAGGTACAGCTGTGGCATCCCCCACTTACCAGGCACATAGATGTAGATGTCCTTCCCTTCCACTTCCCCATCCTCCACTTGTGTGTTGTTATAGTAGCAAACATACAGGCCCGTATGAGCGGCCGAGGCATTTCCTACTTCGAGCACTGTCACGAAGAGGCCACTGTTGTTTTCTTCGTGTCTAATGTCTATCCTGTGGTTTCCCTCGGTCACTGGGTACTGCCAGCTCACTTCGCTGTCTCCAGAGCATTTGAGTGTGAAATTGGAATTCAGCTGTACCACCATTTCATTCCTATTGGGAACAATAGTTGGCAGAGGAAGCTGGCAAAATGTTAGGAATGGTCCTGCAAAAAGACACAAATAAATAGCATGTGAATACACAAAACAGCCTCAGCACAGGGATGTGAACGGAAGCAGAGAGGACCCAGAGCAGCTTTTTTTCTGATTATTTCAGACCTGCTGATGTCCCAGGAAATTTGCCCTTGTTAAAAGCCAGAGCTTTGCCCAAGGGATAGCAAATGGCTTTCCTTTGAAATGGTAAGTGTTTGCTTGCTGACTTCTGTTTGTCAAATCAAGAGGTGAAAGACAGACAGAGGTGAAGTTAGAGATAGCTCCCAATCCACATCACAGCTTTCCAGCCCCAAAGGTGTACAAAGCTCTACTGCAGACCAGTGAATTCCACACCCTGGCTGCTGGGTCACACCTGTAAGGAGGCATCTCAAGCCTCCTTACAGCCATGGTCAGGAAACCAGCAGTCCTGTCAGCCTTCAAGCAAGCTCACAGCTGAAATTTGGAAACCACTTCCCAAGACTAACACCTGCATTTTACATCTGACTTCAATTTCTGCAAAGGGCTGGAGCAGGAGCTTGTACATCAGGTCTACCTCTAGCCAAAATGTACAGAAGGCTTGTAGCCAAATAAAACTGCAATTCACTGAACTAGATGTTGTAGAGGGCACTGGTTTTCAGATGCAATCTCCAGTTACAGGCTCAGATTTGCAAGTCTAGGTAATTTGCAGGTTGGTGCAGGTCCAGCTCTCAGATGGGAAATTAGAGGATCCAAACCCTACAAAATGAGGAACTCGCCAAGGAAATACATTTGTGGTTTCAGTCTACCAAATGACCTGTACAATTAACAAGCACCTAGGCCCCTTGTGTGAAATTGGCACACTCTGCAATAAACCGGCACCAGGAATCCAGACTGTCTTTGAAACCATTTTGCACTCCTGGCCAGAGCTACCTCCCTCTACAGGCCCTTTCTACATTTGGCACCCTGCGGCAAAGCCTGCCCTGCCCTCCCATCGCCACTCGTCGGGCAGGTGTGGGAGGCTGGGCCGGCAGCCCCGGCGAGTGCCGGGCGGTGCTGCGGCGTGGGAGGATGCGGGGAGCCCACACAGGCAGCCTCGCCTGCACCGCTGCCAGAGAATCCCCAGCGGGGCAGGCGTGGGACAGCCTCACAGGAGGTGGGCAGGCTCACCTTCCCTGCACAGTCAGACAAGTCAGGTGGGTGGTTATAGCAGCACAGGAGGGCCAAAGTGGCCGACATGGGCCAGCAAAAGTTCTGCCTTCTCAATAGGTCCTGTCATAGCCTACCAGAGGGAAAAGCAGAAAAACCAGGTCTGTAGCCAGCTGGCAACCATGTGGCATTTGTTATTGTGGCCAGAATGAGAGTGAATTTAAATATGGATTTATGAAGGATTAGGGGTGGAGAGGCTTAGAGGACTGAGGAACATTACCTGTGAGAAAACATCCCAGGATCAGGAACGTCCGTGGGGAAGTACCCATAGCTACCAACAACTGAAACAGAAAGGAGAAGGCAAGAGAGAGAGAGAGTTAATGGACTGACAACTGCATAAGACTTAGGAGGACCCTTCTTCTGCAGTGCCCAAATGCAGCTTCCCATCACTCCACATGGTGCCACAAAGAGGAAGGGCCCAGGCACCCCAACTCACAGCCACAGCCCTGTGAGACTCATGCCACCTCCTCCCACGAGATGCGTGTGGCCACAGACAGATCACAGGCAGATGAGACACCATAACCCCTTCTCTCCACTGGCAGTGTAAGGAACCAAGTCCCGGTGTAAGGAACCAAGTCCTGGTGCATCCCCTCTTAAACAGCCTGCAAGCAGCTCTGCTCCCCACTGTAGCCTCTGGGACTGAGCCCGCAGAAATGCCCCTGCACAGAGGCAGCACCCTCACAAGCATCCATGAGGATGCAACATCTTCATGCAGTAAGTTCTGACCTTACAGCTGCAAGCAGCTTTTATGGGAGAAAAAGCACATTTTAAAGCTGCTTTTATTACAAATAGTACAACCCTGAGTGATATTTTTGTTTTGCCATTGTAAATATGTGTATATATAGCTTACAGAATACAATGTAACACAATAGTGCTTATTGCTTATTTAGAAAGAATTCCCTTGATCGAGAGACACGCTATTTAAAACATATGCTGAAATTTTCTAATGAAATAAATCCATGACAGACTGTAGGCCAACACTGCCATTCATAGAGCATCTCTTCTCCCCAACAGTGCAGAGAGTCATAGATCACATGCAATTATTTCAGCTTTCAAACATATAATCCTAAAGCATCTGTCTTATAGAGGCAACAATAGCAATCAGCATCTATGTAATTTTTGTGCCATGTAATGACATTTCTACATAAAACCCTCAAGCAGCATGCTAGGTAGTTTCTAAAGGAGAACATCCTACAATCCCTGCTCCCACTGAAACCAACAGATGTTTTGGTGGTGACTTCTAATAGCAACTGGATTTGGCCCAAATCCAATATAGATTAAAAAAACACTGCACAGAAGAGCCCCTAATTTGAAACAGTGGCCAAGCAGTGAAATAAAGGATGATGAGCCAAGACAGGGACTACTTTTCAAAGGTTCTGGAGAGTTTCTGTTTATCCTCTGGTATTCAGTTCCTGATGCTGAGATAGGAAGGCACGTAGGTGTGTCTAGTTATTACAACTGTGGCAGTGCCATATGGGAACTAAATGCTTACAACATGCCAAGGAGTGTTTCTGATCTAGTCCTGCTTCCCTCCTGCAATGGGTGGAGCAGACAGCACCCCCTTGCAAAGCAAAAGAATTTGATACTCAAATTAAACATAAAGGTCTCAGAAGCAGGATTAGAAGACTACCTGCCTCAAAAACATGTACAAACACCTTCAGAAATTCAGCTGTGTTCCAGCCGGGACAAGGCATCTTGCGTGATTCTTCAATTAGCAATAATTGCCACATGTTTATGTATCTGTCTCTCATTGATAACAGACTCTTGGATATCAAATAATTCCCTTGGTTTCAGCCTCCTTACTCATTTTTATCACATTTATATCCTGCAGTTTTTTCTGATAAAGTAACCCTATGTAACTCTTTAAAGACTTACTATGGTCTGCTTTATTGATCTGACTTCTAATCTCCCAAGATCCACAAGACAATGTTACCCCACTTCTGCCAAGTTCCCTACTTTTTCTCACTGAAAAGGCAACTCTCTCCCCATTTCGTGTTGTTTTGCCAGACTATTCAGTGCAAGTGATGCAGCACAGGAGGACAAAAAACAAAGCTAGCTCATGTCTTGCACACCAGAAGCTCTGCTGAAGTGGACTTGCAGAGCTGTGCGTGTGAGGACTGAAGTCAAATGATGTAAATACAGGTGATGGCATTTCCAAAGTGCTACTTTGAGCTTGCTGTCTTGGTTGGGCTGACACTGAAATCAGTGAGTGTCTCAATGTAGCATTGCAGTTTAAAAACACAAGGACTTAACTAAATTTTCTTTCTCCATCTGGCTCTTCTTTCACAACCCAGAGCTTTGATCTTTCCTCAATGACCCGTTAATCTCATCAAGATCCAGAGCAACACTTCTTCGATGTGAAAGACAGAATAATGTACTAAGGATTCACCATCCTCCGTATTCAAAACCTATTTGAACTGAATTTAGTTACGTCGCACATCTGACTTAAGAATGCTGGTGCCATCACCAGCATATCCTCACACATCCATGCCGGACTGAAGGTTTAACACAGGCACAATTTCACACTTATGGGCAGGAGAGAGTTTGCTCATTCCCACAACACCAAGCAGGTACACCTATGCTGGTTTTCTTTATTTACAATCACATACACCTTTGTATGCACTGATTTAGCTCTTTTACCTTCCTTATGGCAGAGCAGTTCTCTTTGTCCCCAACTATCCAAATCTCAGCCCTGGATAAACACTTCAGGTTCAATGCCTAACACCAGTCTATCAATCCATAGCTTGGTGTAGCCTTGCTGAAGCCAGTAGGTTTATGCAAGCTGAAACCCAGTGTTAAGAGGACACATACAATGTGAGTTTGAGCCAGCCTTAATTCCGTGCATACTTAGGACATTGCTGGCTAAAAGAGAAGCGTGGGTGTGCGTAGTAAAAGCTAGGTGATGCCCTGAGGGGTTTGCCAAACTCTTTGCAGGGGTTTATCCCGGGTTGAACAGTCACTGAATTTACATAGATTTTGAAAGGTTCTGACTGAAAGCCTGGTATCTCTCTTGTGTGCTTGAGTGATTAAAAAAAAAAAAAAAATCAGAAAACTAACTCTGAAGAACTGTTATCAGTCAGGCGTCAATTTTCCAAACACTAACTGCCAAGCACTGGCTTCCTATAAAGGAAGGTTTCATTGACTGCACCACAGAAGACAAGGTAAAATGAATGTTCAGAAACTCAATGGAAATATATGTTTGGAAAATTATGATATTCCTAGGTGAGTGCTCTACATGACCTAAAGAGAAAGAGCGGGGGGGGGACCAAGAAGAACCAAGGGTATATATATTATTTTCGTACTGCTGTGAATCAAGACCTCTTTCAAGACAGAAAACCAGCCCATCTACCGGAGCACCGGAGACTACTGGGCTGACTATCTGCCAGCTACCCAGTCACTGCAGTTCATCCTCGTGGCCACGGGATGGCAATGTTGATCCACATTAACGAGCCCCATTCCTTGTCCGGCAAAAGGCAAGGCTCGACTCCAGTGTAGCGGTCTAAACTGAGTCTCCTGGATCAACTTAAAATTCAAAATTCCTACATTATTAATTTCATGTGATAAAAAAAAAATTAAAAAAACAAAACAAAACAAAAAACTCCAACAACACACCAACCCTGGTCCCATTTTCTCTGTATTTACATAAGTGATAGGACAGTATTTGGGTTGTAAATCTTGGCACGTAATGATATGATTATCCTTGTTATGAGAGGGCTGGGTAATTTCAGTCGTGATTTTGTCAGAGTGGCAGTCTGTCCTTCTGGGAAAGCTGATCTTTTCCAGGAAGAGCTAAGGTCAGACCAAGAAAAGACATTTCTTTCTTGTGGTATATGTCACCAGCTGAATGCAAATGTTCACACAGTACCTCCTGAAACATTTCTTGGTTCTCAGTTCCCGAGCTGCAAACTCAGCTCTCCACAAGAGCAGATCTGCCCTGCAGCACTAACATGTGGGTCTGATGGGTTTTTCTGGGGAAAGGCTCAAAGGTTTTCAATGAAAAAAGACTGGCATAAATATTCTCCAAAAATGAGACTTTTTCCATGTCCCTTTACAAATATTTGAATCCAGCATAGCCTGTGCATAGAAAAACTGTGCATCAAGAAAAGCCCAGTGCTGGGCTCCTGCTGAGTGCTTTGGGCTCTGCAGGACACACAGTGATGGCTGCCTCCCGATGAGCCTTCTAGTCAGACCCAGTTCTTCAGCCTAACCCTCCAGGACAGAGTCCTTCAGTCTAGGATCTAAAGATGGTGGGGGAATTGCAAAGCCTAAATTTTCCCACTTGATCAAAGGAGGGTTTTCCAGACTGTCCCAGAAAACAGGAAAAAACAAATAAACCAACCAGCACTTCCAAGTAATACATCTTCCTTAGGTTCTCAGAATCAAACCAAAGAACACCTCAGATCCCAACTCAACTGCTAAGAAGCATTGTGAGGAAAAAAATATCCATCTCTGTTGACCATAAGAACTAAGAAGCCCAGCTATTGCAAACTTTTCCCTTGGGTGCCCATGCAAAGCTTTATAGGCTTGAAAGAGATGAGTCAAGCAGGAGAGCAAGGCAAGAGGGAGAGAAAGGATCACTTGCTTTCTTGCTTGTTTTTTTTAAATTATCAGTGATTCTCGCCACCACCAGGAAAAATCGCCTCTCAGAAGTCATTCCTTTGTCTTTATGTCTTTAAAAGGAGAAAAGGAAACATCTTCTATTAAAAATTTTAGAGTTCACGTGCAAAAGCAGGTACCATTGTAGTCATGACGAAATAAGGAAGCGAGCAAGGCAAGGATTATATGAAGTTATACATTTCAGCCCAATTTTTAGACCAACTAGTATAGCTGGAAATAATCTGCGAGGTCTGGGCTATGCAAGACTTTCTGTCTATATATACTTTACTTCAATTCTAGCCCAATGCTGTATACAGAAAAGAGGTATTTTATTAAAATATTTATTGTTTCCTGCTTTCTTGAAACCTAATACCTATATATTACTCTCAGAGCCACATGAAGATTTCCCATACATCAACAAACTAGTAACAGCAAAGATGGCCCCAGTGTCCGACGACAGCTGGACTGGCACACGTCCTGCCCCTTAGTGCCTGGAGAGGAGTACCAGAACAAGGGATCTCACTTAAAAGCAGCAGGAGAGTGCCTGCAGGCTGGGAGAGCTGGTTTGCTTGTGGACTCCTAAGTCCCAGTGTTTTCTGAGGTCTCATTTTTCTTCAAACTTCTTTTTCCCAAGCTTTGAGGCTGGCTAACCCACTGTTTAGCTGAGGGCCTTTCTAAAATACTCATTGTTAACCAGAAGCTAAACCCGAAGTCCCTTGCTGGGAGATCTTTCCCTAGTGTTTCTACACACAGAGTTAAAAGTCGGATCTCCACAGTTCAGATTTTGACGAGACGATGACAGGAATCTTTGATGCCTGTCTCCTTGCTTTGATCCTGTCTCTTGTCCCGTCTAAGGACACAGAGCTTAGTCAGCCGAGCTGGGACTCCAGCTGGGCTCTGCATCGGCCCTGGGAGATGCCGAGAGCACAACAAGCCACGCCGCTTCCCCCGGTGCGTCCCGTCGGGGAGACAGCGGCCGCCCGCAGCCAGTCGGGACAGGCGTGTGGATGGTGGTGGGAAGTTCCGTTCACACTCTCCAGCCCCCATCAGGCTGCAGGCGCTTGACAGACCGTGCCGGCCCGTGGGGAGCCCGGGCGGCAGCCCCCGGGGAGCGGGACAGCGGCGCTGCCGCGGCTCCCTCTCGGTCCGCCCAGCCTGGGCGCAGCCCGACGGCTGGAGCCGCTGCAGATCAAAGGCCGCTCAGGACACCGAGCAAACCTGACAGCTCCTAGCCACTTCGCTGTTTGTCTGGGAAACAATAGGAAAGCCTTTGCCAAGCTGGAGAGACTTTTTTTTTTTTTCCTAATGAGAGGTAGCCGGGAAAAAGAAAAATGGGCTGGGGGAGACGGAGAGGAGCAGAGCGCAGACGTGTTTAACTACGGAGCTGGTGCTACCACCCGACGCTTCTTCTCCAGCCCTCTCCGTCAGGGGAAGCACGAAGCCCCGCACGAAGGGCGCGGGGTCTGAAGCGGGCGGGAGTCCCGGCGGGGGACAGAGGTTGCGCCCCGCCTGGGAGCTGTGGGACCAAGAGGAGCGATACGCCCACAGCCCCGGGAACGGGTTCGTAGGTCCCCGTAAGGGCCGAGACGATGCGCTGCCCGCTCCGGGAGTGCAGACTTAGGCCCCGAAGGAGCGCTAGGGAACTCGAACATTGGCAAGAGACGCGCCGAAAATGCCGTGGAGGGGCTCTGGAAACATGCCCCCGGCACTGGTGGGGGCCAGGGCATCGCTCCCGCCTCTGGTCCGCAGCCGCCTCCCCGACGGGGTGCGGACGAGCCCCGGGGACTGGCGGCTCTGCCCTGGGACTGCTGCTGCCTTGCTAGATCTGTCGCTGCTGGCTCCAGAAAAAGCTGTCCAAGTCCTGTTCTCTGGAACGGTTCCTGAGCTACGGGATCCGCGTCCAAAAATGTTGAGCAATGCCGCGGACAGCCAAAAAGCCATTTCCTACTTGCTCCTAGGACTTTTCCAGGGGACTTCAGCCTGGCAGAGGCTGGCAAGTTTGCTACTCCGCGCTTGACAAAATCCAAAAGGTGGCCGCGAAGACTTTGCCCTTCCCGGGGTAGGAGGCAGTGGGGTCCAGCAGTCCGGCAGGGCATACGGCAGGGCTGGCGTTCCCGTTGCGAGAGGGGCTGCAGGCTGGAAAGGCTCCAGGTACCAGCCCTTCCTAAATTCAGCATCTTCCCTTTCACCGAAACACGTTAAAAAAANGAAAAAAAAAAAAAAAAAAAAAAAAAGAAGACCGGGCGCGCAAGGATGGAGATCGGGTCGCCTTTCGGGGGTTGTGTGCGTGCCTCCGCTCGGGATCTCGGGGCATTTTAGGCTACCGGGTCAGGGGGAGCGAGGTGAGAAAGGGGGTCTGAAGAAGGGAAGGTGGTGAAAAACAAAGGGTGGGGGAAGGGACGAGAGAGCAGCGAGGTGAAGGAAGTGAGGGATGCGAGAAGAGGGAGAGCCGCTTACTTGGTCGGTGCGCGTCCCCGCTTTCCCCTCCGGGGCGGGCACCGCCGCTGCCCGCGGAGCCCCGGCGGGTCGCTCCCGCCCCCGCGGCAGGAATGCGGCGCGGTGGCCCCCGCCGTCCCAATGTGTTTGTCATTAGCGCTGCCCGCGCTGCTCGCCGCCGCACCCCGACGGCCGGCGCAGCGCAGCGCCGCACCCCCACTCCCCTCCGCGGAGTCGCCGGCGCCCCGCGGGAAGAAGCCCTCCGCTCGGCTCAGAGCACCGGGGAAAAAAGAATAAAAAAGAAAAGAAAAAAGAACAGAAGAAAACTCCCAACAAATAAATAAAGAAAAACTAATAAACGAGGAAAAAAACGCGGGAGAAAATGTGTAAAAAATAAAAAGGTGGGGAAAATGCGCCGCACCTCTTACCTTCTCCTTTACAATCCGCAGCCCCAATCCTGCAGATTGTAAAACATCCAAAATATGTCCACGTCTTTTGTGACTTTCCCTGCTCAGCCGCGCTCTTTCCCTGCTCAGCCGCGCTCTTTCCCTCCCGCTCGCCCTCCCTCCCGATCCGACTGTAATGGTCTCACAAACCGCGTCCCGTAATTGATTCAATGTTATAGACCATCCTTCCAAAACTAATCATTTGCTTTAAGTAAATAGCTGTCAGGAAATGAAGCCCCCCTCAGGCCCCTTCAGAATAAGAGTGCTCTGGCTCGCCCGGCGCCCCCAGCCCCGCGGCCGGAGGCGGGCGCGCCGGCGGGAGGCTCTTACGCAGGCAGGGGGGCAGTCTCTGCCTCCAGATTTCAGCAGCCTCGCAGGGGAGGGGGAGGTTGGCCATATGGCAGGGGCGAGGGGGAGGAAAGGGGGAAGCGGGGAGTTTTGCACTGCAGGGGGAGAAAATAAAAAANTTTTTTTTTTCCTTGAAAAAAAAAAAAAAAGACCCAAAAAACTTTCATGAAAACTCAGAGTGCTCCCAATTTCATGAATGAGCCTTCCCTCCTCAGACCCTCCAGGACGGTGGATCGGGCGCCGGGCTCGATGTCCACGGTCACAATTTGAGCTTATGGATGGGGAGTTTGATTTGGAAACGAATTCGCGGCTTCCTCGTGTCCTTTGTACACCGCTGAGCTCGGGTTTGGGCTAGAAAGCTGGATGGACGGCCGTGAGCCAGCCAGGACCAGAAGGCACAGAGAGAGAGGGGGAGAGACGAATCACTAACATTTATGAATGAAAGACACAACGAAAGGTAACCTTCGCCAGGAGTCAGCCCCCCCAAAGCCCGCAGCTCCGACGGGACCGAGGACGCTCTTCTCTTCGTCTCTGCCTTCGCTTTGCCCAGCGCAAACAGACCCCAGTAATAACCAAACCAGGGACACGGCAAGGGCCGGAGGTGCCGGCGGAGGCGCGGGCAGCGCACGTCCGAGCCCGCCGTGTTTGAACACGCTCCAGACGGAGCTTTGATCCCCGCCGGGGAGCCAGCACTGGGTATCTCTGCTTTGTTGACCGTCGCTATCATCAGCGATAAGGGGTGGCCGAGGCAGCTGCCGGGGAGCTGCCTTCGCCGCCCTTTTGCTGCAGGCTTCGTGCGGAGCGAGGCGAGCGGGGCCGGCGGGGCGCGGCGATGCGGCGGCCGCGGGAGAGGGGGCAGTGCAGCCCCAGGAACGGAGCGGAGCGGAGCGCAGCGGGTCCCTGCCCGCCGCCTGCCTTCTGGGGAGGGCACCGGCCCCACAGCCGCGTCCCGGGGCTTCTCCCGTCTCCTTCCCTCCCCAGTCCGGCACCACCACCACCCGCACCTCTTTCTCCCATTTAGTATTAAACAAAAGTTTGTTCTCGGAGTCAAAAGTCAGGACCCAGTGGTTTTTCTCTTTCCTAAGCGAGGGAGAGTTAAACCTCTGAAACGAAGATGCCCCGAAGAGACTAGAGGCAGAAACGAGAACCAACTCCCATGGATGCACGCTCAGGCTGAGGGACCCCTGGCTGGGCTCACAGGGTTCCCGGCGGGGCTCCCGGCCCTTTGCACGCCCTCCACTAGTGCATCCTCGGCTTGGGTGAGTGCACAACCCCGCTATTGCTTCCACATGTTCCTCCAGGAAATCATTGGAGTCAGATCTATGAGCAGCCCCTGGTCGGAATGCTAACAGGATACCGTAATGCTTGTGAATAAACAACAGGCTCCCAGTGAGTCAAAAAAGCACGGAGAAAAAAAAAAAACCCACGCCGCCCCCTGGAACTCTGCATCTGAGAGGGCGAGCGCACCCAGCAGCGTGAACCCCTTAATTTGCGGAGGGAAATGCTCTGTCATGACTTAGATGAGAGCTGCGGGTTCTCGCAAATTTAAGCCCCGCGAAGATGAGCGTCAACTGCCTATGCGCCGGGGCGATCCTGCAGGGCTCGGGCCGCGATGGACCGGCGTGAGCGTATGTTGTAACGTGCGGGGTGATTGCTGGCGAGCCACCATCATGATGGGATGTAATGCGAGAGTTACTCTTGCGAAAAGAAAGGAGCAAAAGGAAAGGGGAGGAGGCGCCTTCTGGTTGCAATTACCTGCCTCATTTGAATAATGCCTTTGTCATGATCATTATCGAGAGGTCGTTAACGGCTTCCACGTGGGATCTCACAAGATCCAGCGAAAAATAAAAATTGCAAACTGGGGGACTGGCAAGGCTGCCTGCTAGGCCGGCCTGGCGCTTCGGGCCGGGGCCCGACGGCTCTGTGGAGACAGAGACGGAGGTGTCCCGCCGCCCAGAGACCCTTCTGGGGAGCGGTGATAATGTCCCCGACGTGGCTTTCCCTTCCCCACGCTACGGGCCCGGTCGCGCCGTCCCCACGCCCGCCACCCGAGGAGCACCGAGCCGACAGGAGCTGGTTTCTGCCCGCTCTGGTCGTCGGGCCGATCCCCCTCCGCAGTGCCGGCGGTGCCTATGGATTGGTCCCGCGCAGAGGAG
Organism: Edolisoma coerulescens; assembly: GCA_013397115.1. NCBI lineage: Eukaryota > Metazoa > Chordata > Aves > Passeriformes > Campephagidae > Edolisoma > Edolisoma coerulescens. The sequence continues at coordinate 806,713 of VWZW01001322.1, forward strand.
GTGGTAGTTAAAATAAACCCTCCGGGACGGCTGCTGAGCTCTGCCTCCCGCCCCGTGTGGTGCAGGGGGGTCCCGTTCAGGGAGGCGAGGGGGATGTGGGGTTAGCGAGAGGACAGGCTGGGGGTGGGTGGATTTTTTACCTCTCCTCTCCCCTGTCCTCCCGCCGTCCCCTCCCCTGAAGGGCTGGAGCATAAAGCATCCCGTTAGCGTGTGTTTATGTGGTAACAGATGGAAGCTGCACGTCTCAAACAAAGTGCGGCGCCCGGGTTAGAGCCGCTCTCGCCTGTTTATGCTCCCAGCCTGCCCCCCGGGGTGGGCGGGGGTGTTTGTCCCCCTCCCCGGGCCCGCGGCGCCGTCAGAGTCCAAGCAGCGGCAACACCGACGGCTCGGGTTATTGCGGGGCGGCTCTCTCCACTCTCAGACGCTTCCAGGGGGACTGGGAGCCTTCGAGGCCCCTCTCCCGCTCAGCATCCCCCTCCCTGGGGAAATCACAATTTGTTTCAAGTAATAAATCCTTTCCTGCGGCTCTCTCCCAAGGGTGAGCCGGGGAGCGGTTGACTGGATAAGCCTATTGAACAACCTCGTGTGGCCACCGGCGGGACTGGGAGGCGAGAGGAGATGCCCCGGCCCGGGCTCCGCGGGAATCCCCGCTGAGGGGCCGCAGCCTTTTGACTGGATGGGAAGGCATGTCTGGGTTCAATTATCGCAACCCACGTTCAGCGACGCACGGAGCAGTCAGCAGTCACCCTTTTCACCTTTTAGAGCAGGAATCCCTGCGTGAAGAGCAGCTACAGCCTGGAGCAAATACCCCTCAAACCCCCGAGAGAGGGAGAAAGCAGAGCGGCCTCACATCTGTGTTCACATCTATCGCGTAGGGAGGAGAACGCAGCGGTGAGGGCTGCCTCACCTAGGAAGGGGAGCTAAGCAGGAGACCGCCAAGGGCCCGAGCCCCTCCGGGAAATGTCTTGTGTACATTTACAGTTCTACCAGATTTTTAGATTTTTATTTCTTTCCGTCTTTCCACAAGTACAGATTCCCTTATTTATTTTTGTTTAACAGAATTTGGCTCTGAATAGGAGGGATCCCGTGTCACCAGGAGGACAGGCAGCCAGGCAAAAGAAATTAACTTTGCCCAGCCTGCCCTGCCTGGCCTTAATTTTTATTCCCCACATGGTTGGTTGAGGTAGTTCCCCGTACCCGTCGTTTTCCTTCCCCAGACCCGTCGTTTTCCCACCGAGGCCGCTGCTGCCACGCCGTCGAACTGTTTCACTTTCATTGTTGCGTTTGGCTCTTGACATTAAAAGATGCCAAAACAGCCGTGGAAGCCTTTTTCTTTGAAAAACAGACTTTGTTTTTCCTTTTGCTCCCGCCCTGACTTTTTTGACTGCAACAGAGTAAACAGCCCGCTCTGGTCCAGAAGCAGGCTGAACCCAGTTCAGGGGCGAGGCAAAGCAAGGGGAAATGGGGTTGTTACCCTCCTGGCCCTTCGCCGCCGCCTGGCTCCGCGCTCCGCTCCGGCCCCCAGCCCTCGGGCGCGGAGCCCCTGGCCCGCCGCCGCCCCGACGGGCGGGGAGGCAGCGCCGCCGGGGTGTGGGCGCCTCTGGGGTGCCTTCACCGCCGGCCGAGGGCGCCCGGGCAGTGCCACCGCCGCCCGCGACACTAGAGGGCACCGGAGCCCGCGGGAGCAGCCGGCCGAGCGCGGCAGGGGCACCGCGCCCCGCCAGCCGCCGCTGCCTCTGTGCTTCACCAGCGACCGACCGGCTCTGGAGAACACGGCGAAGAGGGGCCGCCCTCCCCCTCCCGGGAATCTAATGGCTCCAGCCCCGGAGGTCCAGTCCCGCAGGTCCAGCCCGGGCCGGGCTCAGGAGCTCGGGGGATGTGGCATATTGCAAGTAAAGCACGATTCCTCCCGTGCCACAAATGAAAAGTTTTCCATCTGAAATCAAAGGATCCTCTGCTGGTTCAGCCCAGGTTTGACTTCGGTTCATAATTCCCGAGACCATTATCTCTACCTTTGTTCTTTAGAGCTGCAACAATTAATGGATTACAGCAGGACAAAACCACAGCCAGACCAAGCTGCTTTCCTTCTGCAGCTATTTACTATTAGTACCAGCTTTGTTCCCCTCGGGCTACTGTGCTAGGGAACCCAGCCCTGAGTTCTGCACGGGGGAGCTGGATGGTGTGGAGGCCACCCTGGATGTCGTGGTCATGGTCGCCCCTGACACCGTGGGCATGGGCCAACATCTGTGTCAACGTCAGTCCCCACATATGCCTGGGCTGATCACGTCCACCATACTCTCCTACCGTGGGCACAGGAGAGCCAAGATAGGCTGAGCATCATAAAGTATCAGATTCAGGAGAGAAACAACATGTTTGTTTACTGAGTACCCTGAATTGCCCATGCTCCAGGCAAGGGATGTCATTTTTCTGCTTCATCCCACAAAAGGGGGGATTTTTCTGCTTCATCCCACATCTTTTCTTCTGATGCTTAGTGATGAACACACACCTTTGGGGTGATTTGCTGTGGAAGTACTGGAGCTACAGCCAAGGTTTATGAATTGTAATTAGGTTTCTAAGAGGATCCCTCTCCTCACCGGATCTTTCATGCTCCAAAATACCCCCGCAAGGAAAACACTGTCCCTCTGTTTCCGTGGCATGGAGTGTTTCTGAACATGGATCTTCCCCATCCTAAGGATTAAGAAGATGGAAAGCCATTAATGCTTCCTAAGAGCTTGTGGAATTGGGTTTTGTGTGGAGCCACCATTAGGAGTTGTGAGAATCAGCATCCATATTGTCACAGTCAGCAAAAAGCTCCAGATCTGGAAATGAATGGAGCCATTCCTCTTAGTCATTGAATTTGTTCACCCATTTTACTCATATTTACCAAGATTATGCTGGAGGCATGTCAGCAGGAGGCATGAATCACGCTGTCGTTCTTCTTGCAGCACTGTGTGTCTCCTGTACTCAAGGTTCTATGGCCCTAATCAGTGATGGAAGAAATCAAGCAGACAACAGTCACACCTCGAGCCATTCCAAGGAGCAGCCAAAGCCCATGTGCTCATTTTTCTTTCTTTAGTTCAGAGACAGAAGAGACTGAAACACTGAAATGTCAGGGGAAACTGTTCCTCCCTTTTTTTGTTATTTCTCCAAAAGACTATTTGGCCCTTTTCTCTGAGATCACCTTGTTTTAATCTGTACCTCATCTAATTCTGCAGAGAGACTTTCTGCCTCAGTTGCATGATCATTTGCCTGTCTGTTGTTGACAATCCTTTAGAGAACCCAGTTATATGCACTCCCCTTGAGCAAGGTGGTTGCAGAGAGAGAAATGAGAGAGTGAGATGAGAGGAAAATTCAGGTAAAGGTTCCTGTAGCTATGCATGTAAAGCTACACTTCAGGCTTAGATGGGAAAGCTCTGATGTGGATCAAGAACAGAGTATACTGCAGCATGTAGTTACATTATGATTCTTAGACTGCCTGCTTTTTAGTCAGATATTTTTCTTTTTAATCTAAATTATCTTTTGAGAAATAGTCTAATGTGGAAACTGGGCCAGATTCTGCTTTGTGTAAACCTGGTGTAACTCTAACTTCAAGGGAAATATTCCAGATTGAATCTGGTATAATTAAGATTAAAAATTGGCTCTGGAGGTCTTTTCTTTGGCAATAAAGTTAGAGAAGTTCTGCAAAGAAAAATAATTAAAACCAGGACTTTATTTCAGTGCTCTTTTAAATAACATATGCTATAGGCGCTTTGAAGGCATTTGTTCTCTATGACAGCAGTATTTTAAAACTTTCACTTAGGTTCCACTAACCAATTTAACCCTTGACAACCAACTGTGCTTAAAGTGTTACGTACAGAAACTTCTAATTTTGCAGGACGTTGTCCAAACAAAAACTAAATTCCATTCAAATTATACAATTGCTGCTATGGCAGTAGCAAGCTTCTGCTTGCTGGTAAAATAATGAATTTCACTGCTCTAGCCACAACACAAGCACTGAAATAATTCTGAATTTATACCTTAACCAACATGGTTTTTTTCATGGTGCAAATCTTGTTGTCTGACTGCTAAACTCAACACACTGAAAAGGAGCAATTGTCATAAGGCAGTTCCTTAGTATCACTGGAAAGCACACCCTGAAAGGAGTTCCTAGAGGAACACTGAAATATTGTCAATTACTACACAATTTTCTATAAGAAAAAAAGATGTCATTTAACAGCTTCTGTGTCCAATATCACTGTATTTGTTAGGCCCATGCCCATCATAGAAAATATGTCACCATAATTTGATTGCAATTGGTGAGAAGATGCTGGCCAATTTTTACCAGGTCTGGCTTTCAGCCCCAATGAAATTGCAAGGATTTGTCATCCTCTTGAGTGGCCCAGATTTTCATCATGGATTAATCTCTCATTAGGGTATATAGGAAAAGAAGGGGTGAAAGGAAAAGAGTCATTTATCTTTGATTCCTTATGGTGTATGAAGAATATGTATTTGGAAAATATATTTTGCTCTTTTTAAGTGGGGTTGGCATGTAGGAGGAGTCAAATCTGTTTTGTTATTTCAGAAGTACATGAATATCAAGCCTTGTCAGCCTTCTTTTTTTGATAGAGGACTCCTTGCTGAATCAGTGAACGAAGACACCATGGTGAAGCTGACTCTTTCACAGAGCAATCTTTTAATCTCTTTGTTGAGCAGGTTTGTAGAATTTGGAAGCAGCAAGACACACATCACACCCCAACGTTCTGTTGCAATGAGCTTATCCACTGTCCTTTCTCCGCCCTGCATGAGTGCTTTGGAAGGCTGCAGGAAGCAAACATGGGAGGAGAACGCAGACTGCAGCTCTAAAAGAACATGTACTGCAAGAGCCAGGAAGATGGAGCCCATTCTGATTTTACACATTTGAGACTTCTTTCAGAGAAAGAGAATTGTGCGGTAATCCCTCACCTTCCTGGCCCCTATTCCCATCCATGTTTTGCTTCCTTTGTCCCTGGTTGACAGGATAAGTGCTGAAGGAACAGCAGTAAGGATACAAAAAAATGCCCAATTCAGAACAGTTCTCTTTGTCCATCAGTCATGGACACCGCAAAGAAGGAGTAGGCACAGGTCACGTCATCTCTGTTTTTTATTTCATAGTCAAAGGAAATACAACCATGCCCTCCTTATTGTCAAGAGAGTACAGAATTTCCCTCTCTTTGCGATGGGAGAAAGCATTTGTAAAGCCAACATAAATCCAAATAAATTCTTGCAATTCCTATCCATCATATCCATCACCAAACTTAAATTTTTCAATTCTTAGTTATTTTTCTCCCAATGCATTATATACTACTATAGGAAAAAGGTATTATTGAAATCCACACGTCTATGAAACTTTGTTGGGAATCTCTTGCTAAGCAAGCTGCAAGCAGTCTCTGGTAGTCTGAATGAATCTATGAAGCCTGCTCCGATTATCCTTTTCCAAAACATTGTAGGATTTAGTCAACTTGACAAGATGAAGGGTTTGAGGAAATGCTTTAGTCCAGAAACATTAGCAGCTCTACAGCTGGGGCCTGATCAAAACAGTGCTCAGAAGTATAACCGTAGCCTCTGCCGTTAACGGGGTTGTTGGAGGCATGCAGCTCTGTTTAGGGGAGGTTAAAATATATAGGTAGTCAGACAGTTTGAGTGGACAGAAGCCATTGTAAATATCTGAGGAGTCTAGTGCTTTTTTTTGTGGGAGACAAATGGTCCCCCAGCCCACTTAGCACCTGCTAGTGTCTCTCTGCTGCCCTTTGCCCCGTGAGGCTGCTTGTTCTGACGGCTTCTGAAGCTCTCCTGGCTTCAAATTCCTTCTCCGTATGTTGGCCTTTTTCATTGCTGCTTATCCTAATATTGACTTAGGAAAGGAGGACAGTTAAAAATAGCTGGCTCCCCTACTGTCTATAGACCTTCTGCCTAGCTTTGCTTTAGGCCTGTGAATCACAAACATTGGTTTAAACCATCATTAGCATCTGAATGAAGATAAAGGGACAAGAGGAGCTAGGGGAGGCAGTCACCTTGTGTAAATATCACTCCTCAATTATTTTGAAGAGCAGGAGAGAAGCAGGATCGCAGTGGATGATTTCATCCCATTTCAGCAGTGATGATTATTTGGAATTAAAGATGTAACAAACTGGCTTTCAAAAAACCATGTTGGATCCCTCAATGCATCCACTGGAGCCTGAGTAAAGCCTGCTGTCATTCTTGGGTAGCTTTGTTTCCTTCCTTCTCTCTGCCATCATTGTTTCTAAACTGCTCTGCCTGCCCAAACCCAGGAGAAGCAAGGGTGAAGCCCCAGGTCACAGGAGTATGCAGTGTGAAGGGGGATGTGTGTGACGGGGGGAGGCGGTCATACTGCAGTGGGTGGCACAGTTTTATGAAGGTCAGTAAACCTCGGTTCCATCAGACCACCAGAGAGAGTGGGTTTCCCAGCTGGAATCACTCAAACATGTGGCCCTGCACTGAAAAACACCCTTGCTCTAGTCTCTAGGAATGCATCTCTGCCATGGTTAGTAAAGTGTCCCAGAATATCTCAGCGTCACAGTGTTACACAAGAAGAGAGCCAGACTCTGAGAAAGACATTCAAATTGGGATTGAAACCAACTGCTGGCTTCCCACCCAGAAGCAAAAATAAAATGAGCATAGTCTGTAAGCACAGGCACCATGGGCTGCCTCCACCCAGCTCCATGGCTTTGCCAGCTCTGCAAGTCCTGCAGCATCTCCAGAAACCACAACAGAAAGGAGACACCACAAAAGTCAAACTAGAAGTAGTCTGTGGTGAGGTGTCCTTCAGGGAGAAAAGCTTTCAGATCTCTATAGAGGTTAAAAAGTGCCAGGAGTGATGGTTTTTAACCTGTTCGGGTAAAAAAATAACATTCATTATGAGAGCAGGTAATGAATCCAGAACACTGCAGCACTGTGGCATTGGTAACGAGTCAGTGCTGAGAAATATGATGTCATCCTGATGTCAGCTTGAATGTGTCACATCGGTATGGCAACGTAATGACTAACGCCTGCGGACTTGTGTCCCTGCCATTTGCTGGGGAGGCCCAAGGATCAGTCCCACCGCATCTGAGCCCATAGATGTGGCCAGAGGGACAGGATAGTAACACACCTGGGGGACAGGCTTTCTGTAGGAAAAGAGCTGGATGCAGCCTGTGGTCTCCTGAGGTCAGGGATTATGCTGAGACCTGGAATCAGAACAGGACCACAGTGCAAGAAAGGCCACATGCAGAAAGTACAGTCTGAGTACTTCCTAGTCTTGAAGGTGGTGGTGACAGGTCTCCAGGCATGCTGAAATGCGTTGGTGCCAGTTCTCAAATCCTCCCTTTGGATGGGGAGTGTTCTTGCTGATGATTAGATGATTAGGTCCACATTAGGGGCATGAATTTGTCTGGGGCAGGGAAAACCCAGGGTAGGCCGAGCAGCTAAGCCTGTGGAGAAAGCATGGGCAGAGGCCTGCGTCCCCATGCTGGCATTTATGTTAATTATGCACTTAGCATTCACTAAAGCAGCTACAAGGCTACAAAGGTGAAAGTTCAGGACCACCTACTATTTCTGTTCATATTAGCTTGGAAGACTTTGGGACCATGTATACCAGCACATGGCATACACTTTGGAGTTATGGTCCAGAAGACTGGGTCCGACCGAGTAAATGAAATGGATCAGCTCATGTTTAGTGCTAGCTGTACAAGGAGAAAGACCAGTCACTTCACAATGATTACAGTAACATCACTGATGTAAATGAAGGATAATGCTGAAATCCACAAAGTTACAGTGAGCAAAGAATGGGACGAAGAGGATGGGTCTTTTTTCTTTGAACTCATAGTGATCATCCATGATGTTTTTCACTCTTGGAAAACTGAAATGGTAAATCAGAAAATCTGTAAGGACAACGCCATATGTAACAAGCTGTACCTACAGGGATCTCTTAGATGTCTCTCAGAAAAATCAGTACACTGAAGATGGGGTTCTAAGAAAAGTTTTTAGTGTTTTTGTTAGGAAAAGCACCAAAAGGACTTTGTTTTGGAAACAATAAAAACCAGAGCCAACTTTCCACTTCCAGCATCTCCCATTCAGAAGGAATGTGCAGAAGACCTTGATATGATACGAATTAAAAGGATTCTGCCTTTGCCAGCCCTAAATTCCAGGAAGTGAGACACAGCATCCTCATCTGCTCTTGCAGGCAACATTTGTTTTTACTCTAGCCTAAATACCAGACTGTTTCCTAAATCTCAAGAAGTTGACCGTTCACTTAGATTCCTCAGCCTCTCATAACAGAGGAGCAGGCTCTACACAGGCATTTCAAGCACTCTTGCATGCCATCCAAAATCGACTCCTGCCCCTGGAGATTTAGAGGCGCCTCTGGAAGAAACACAACAGGATTCCAGTGTGCGCAGAGCTGGTGGGACAGAACTGCCCCAAGGCCCCTTGGTGGCAGTGCACAGAGTGATGGGGCCAGGACATCCTTTCCTATCTGAAGCCAGACTAACACAACTGCTCATGACCCTGCAGCAGAGTAGATTTCATGAAGTAGATTCAGGGCTTTGTGAAATCCTACCATAGCCCTGTAAGGGCTGCTTTCAGATTTTGCTTCTTTCCCTCCTCTTTATAGTGTCTTTCACTTCTCTACTTTCTGTTCATAGGCAGCAGGCATCCTACTTGCTTTGCACACATACTCCCAAAAATGTGCAGAAATTCTCTATCTCTGGATTCTGAGCTGGCGGATGTTACCAAGCCAGTCCTTCACTCCCTGTAGATCAGCTGGGCTGATGCTCTCTGAGTTTGAAGTGCATCATGCTAGCAACGTCTGACACTCTTCAATGAGGTTGTGCACTGCATCTGGTGCAGTCGCTGGATTTGCTGCTATCATGTAGAGGAAGGATGCAGATAAAGAGGCTTCTGCAGCCACCAGACAGCTATTAAAATTTAGTGGTCCTGATCCTGAGGACAATAGGGTCAATAAAAGTCTTAAATTTGTTGGGATGCCCATGCCTCCTGTAGACTGGTAAACCACCACCCTCCTGCTTTCCCTCCCCTCACCAAGTGGTCCCCACTCTGTGTAAGGTAATTTTTTAAAAAATCTTAAAAAATGTGCTGCAGCATACTAAATATTTTACTGAATACTTTCTGAAGTTGCTGAGGGATTTAAGTAGCGAACAACGTTATTCAGAGGTAGTATAGTAGCTTTTCATCTTGAAATATGATTAATTAGATAAAACAGAATATTTTGGCAAGCATTGGTCTTTCACAAACATAAAAAAAATATTGTTGTAATAACTGCATAAGAATTAATCAGGGACTCCATAAACATTTGGTCAAAACCCATACCTCTGCATATGATATATAAAAAGACTTTCTGTTTGGCCATACTACCTGAAGCCTGAATTAAGATCAGGGTTTCTAAAACTCACTATAAGGTGGTTAAAAAACTTCAAAAAGCTATATCAATATGCACACCTCCTCATGTCAGGGGTTCTTTTTCAGCATCACTATGGAAGAAACTCAGAGCATTGAATGTAGCTCGTCAGGACAGGATAGACGTCCTATCATCAAGTAGGGTGTCTTCCATCCCAAATCCCTCTGCAGCAAACAATGCAAAATCACTGCTCCCAATGGGCTTCTGGCAGTTGTTAACATAAATCAAAAATCTTCAATAAGTCAAAGCAGATCACTGCCTTTTTGCTGGAAATTTTTAACAGACTTTTGTGGAAGATTTTTTTCTTTTTCTCTAAGAAATCTCTTCCTTTTAGACAAAATTAAGATGATCCAAATTGTAGCCTAGAAGAAAAAAAACTATTTAAAACACTGCCAGGTTCCCATCTTCCACATTTCTTTGAGTTTAATTTTCCTTTTTTTATTTTCGTCAAAGTATATAGAAAAAAAAAAAAAGAGAGAAGAATGGGAAACATCCCTGTGGCATGGTGACTCTCCCGAGCTTGAGAGCTGACACTGAACATTGGGGTTATCTCAACTCCATACTCCAGCTGAGCTTGTTTACTCCTTTGTGCAATGATGAAGTTGTGCTGGCTGGCTTTCAAGCTATTGCAACAGTCACATCCTGAGACTCTTCCTCCATCTGTCTGTCTTCAGACTGTAGCACATCCCCATTTATTGGACCAGGGACAGAGAAAAATTGGGTCAAGAGAAAGGCAGGTTGGTGCTTGCTCCTTTGTGGCAAAACCAGCGCCAAGGCTTCAAGCTGTGCCTGTGGCACAGGCAAAGCAGATGCTTGCTGCAGTTGTGGACTGAGTCAGCAGATAGATACCTGAGAGAGAAGGAGATTGTGATGGATTTGGTCAGCCTGGGGATGCAAGACTTCTCTAAACAATTTTGAGAACAGAGAGTGGTGAAAAACAGAAACTGGATCAAAGAAATGCACACAGCTCCTTTCCAGCCTCTTCTGCCTCTATCATCTGGTCGAAGTTATGTGGCTCACTATGGGTTGAACAGACAGGGTGATTGCAATCCTAAATGTTCCCATGGCACATGAAAAGACAGGAAATTTTGAAAAAATACATAGTTTTACAAAAATATTGATAAGTGTTTGGTATGCTGTCTCAGGATAATGAGATATGCAGCACTTTCAGCAATGCGGATAATATTCATACAAGAAAAAGTTAGGAGAATATGACTGCATATAACATTTAGGCTAATTTTTGCTTTATTTGACAACTGCTTTGAATAGGAAAGAGCATTTCAGAAAGATTTTTCATTTCCTATATTCATATTAAATGGATTTTGAGGCGCAAAGGTCACTCATTTTTCTAAAGGGTGTGGTGATATAGATCAAAAAGTTATATCATGGCCTTAAATTTGCTTCTTTACAAACTTTGATCACTATTGGGTTGTTATGATTCTTATTGGAGAAAACCTTTGAAAAAATCAAGTCGCACTAGCACAGTTTTGAAATGCTATCTGAAGCATCTGTTTTGAAATTCCTTTGAAATATTTTTGTCACACTATTTGTTCTTGCTAGTTTGTTTTCCTAATCTTTGAGTTTTATAATTTCACAAGGAACCTTTTATTAAAAAAAAAATTGAATAGTTCCCTCATAAGAGAAAAAGATATGCCAAGTTTGCTGAGTATATTGTATATTACTTGCCACTTTGATATTTACGTAATATGCAGACATCGGCATAATTTCAAGTTGATAGTGTTACCTTACATTTTGATTTCAAGAATGCTGTTTTATTTACAGGACCTGACAGATTCCCATAAACCAGCAAAGTTGTGCAATTCTTCTCCTGTGTTTTCATCTCAGCACAGATCTGCAATTTTCAGAAGAGAAGGATATTGCACCATTGCTGGATCAATGTAGATAACTTCATAAGTTATCTCCTCCAGAGAAAGATTACAATAATCTATTATTTGATATTCTAACTAATACAAAACTGCCAAAACCAGCTTCATTACTGTCTAGAGTACAGAACAGAAAAAAAAAAGGAAATCAGAATAGGAAAAGTCCAGGATTTGTGGACAAGACTGTAAGAGCAGCTGTACTGAGCAAGACCAGAGGCCCATGGTCAATAGTGAGTAACACAGAAATAGAGGCAAATACAGAAGGAGACATTTAATAGTTTATGTTTAGTAATTCCCAATGTCCATTAATTTTTCCAGTTGCACTGTTGACCCCTGCAGATTCTTAGTCCCTGCACATCCAGCATCAAGCAGCTCCTTGGAAAGAAGTGTCATTAGAGGCTCAGGGGAGATGAGTACCACACAACAATACAGAAATTGGCAGGGTTAGAAAGACTAGAAGTCAAAATGTGAAATCAGATTTTTGAGACGGTAATAAAGAAAACATAAATTACAGCCGGAAAATATTAGGGAGAAAATTAATAGGAAGGGTCATCATAAATTTCATAAAGAGAAGCATGAAAATGTTTAAAACTAACAGTAAGGTGTTCTTTACCTGTATTGGAAGGAAGATCTTAAGGAAAGAAGATGGGGTTTGCTGGGTCACTAAGGATAAAAGGCAAAACTTAAAGTAGACACAATTGCTAAGAAGCCAGGTGATTTCCTTTCATTTATATTTATCATCAGAAATACGGAAAGGTGTCTGCACTGAAGTTGGTCACTTCCTTTAAGAACCATTAGGCCATCTTGTAGATGAAAAAGTCAGAAACAGAATTTACAGTGCAGTAGGTTTCCAGTTCCAGATGTTGTATGTATGTAAAGGCAGTGATGAAACTCAAGGCTGGATTTGCTGAGCAGCCAGTAACAACATACAGAATCCATGGTGGCTTTTCCAGGAGACCAAAGGACTGCAAAGGCCATGGCTGCTCTCCGAAAGCCTTTCTAGAGCAGTACAGCAAGGAAGGGTCTGCCAATACAGTCTATGGGCATCAAGCTGGGAAGAATCACTGGTAGGCAAATGGAACAGGACAGCAGGCAAAAAAGAAGCTGAGGAATGAAGCAAGAGAAGTGAGATAAAATCTGGCATGAGAAAGTGCAAGACCATCTACCAATGGGATAAAAACAGTTTTTGCTGTGGATACAAGAAAGACTTGTAGACTGATGGGATAATTTTGATCTCCTACACATATTATGGTCAAAATAATTTTTTTTTTTTAAAAAGCAAACAGATAACAGGATATATCAGGATAGAAATTAACATGATGGAAGAGATGGAAGAACAAAGACCATTCTACAAGGCACTGGGTTTACCTTGTTCAGCTGTATTCAAGAATACCCATGAAAAGGAAATCCTAGGTACAAGAAAAGAGCTGCCTTGAAAGTAGGAGGAGACCTGGAGAGCTTGGTTACCTCGGTCTGTCAAACTGAAAACTGAAGAAGTATAAATGTCTTGAAAATATATCAACAGAGTAAATACCAGAAGAGAGAAAACTCATTAAAAAAAAAGGTGAAAGAATAAACATGCTAAAAATATTGATAAATAAAACATCAGTAATGAAGTAAATATTGATGATGCATTTGTTTAGGATGATAAATAAAGCGCTTCCATTTTGTCCTCTAAAATGGTGGGCTGGTCACCAGGAGCACTGCAGCAGTCTGAGAGGTGAAAGATCTCCCATGGCCCTAATCTCAGAGGACCAGACTCTATAATCCTGAATAGCATTTGTTTTGCCAGAAGGAAAGGACAGCAAAGGTAAGTGGGCATCAAAACTGTTGTATCCCATTCCCAGCTTGGAGAACCAAGCTGTGAAGCAATGGCTCCTCTTATGGGGAGGAGGCATCTCCCTCACCAATAACCTCTGCTATATATACACCAATTCATCCCTTGCTGATGGCTGCAGTAACTGCAGTCTGATTTTCCAGAGCTTTAAGACACATAGAAGAAGCAGATATTTGTTCATGCCAAGAGTTAGTGCTGAATTATGACACTCCACAAACCACTGCAACACAGAGAGGCACGTATCTCTTTGTTATGATTTTTAAAGGCCCTAAATAAAAGGAAACCATTAATTGCACTGATAGTTCATTAATTGGCTCTTTATAAGTTCAGTATTTGCTCAGGAGTTCCTTGATTACTGGTCAGGTCATCAGAAAGATTACACCTTTCTGAAGCTTGCAGTAATTTGCTGCTAGCTAGAGTTACTCCTCAGTATTGAATTAAAATGCTGAGACAGGAGGCAAGAAAAAAACCAGGAATGGAACCAAAGCTGCAACCTGCTAATTTCACAGATACCTGGCACTCTCCTCTGAGAGCAGCTCAGCACATTGTTAGTGCATCAGCTTGTGAAGGCTCCTTCTCAGTACACAGCCCTTCAGAAGTTGGCTGGAGGTGACAGCATTTCACTAAATACCTTGGCCATGTGCTAAATGGTCTTGTTACACCACCATGAGTAAAGGAACACTATTAAATCAGGCATAGCTGGAAGTCGTACTTGAAGAGTGGTCTGGACCTCTTGTTACTGATACCTGTAAAACAATTAGTCTTTGCACTCTTCTTTCAACACTTAATTCTGTCTTCTTTTTGAAACGATAAAGGGAATGAAGTTTGTGGGTATTTCTTCAGTAACTCTGAACACAGTTGCCATGTGGTCTCAGGGATTTCTCTCTCCTTTTCAGCACTCACATCTAAGTTTCTTCAAATAATTGTATATATGGGCTGGTGCTGTGCCAACCTCTTCTCATTTGCGTACACTTGTTGCCTCTTTGTTGCTGACAGACACAAAATGAAGATTTTCCCAAGGTGGAGAGAAATATTTCATTCTGCTTGCTCAGGCTCACATGGCAAATTCCACCCTTGCTCTGTGAGTTTCCTTGTCATTTCTCCATCTCCCCTTCTCTTCTGCTCCCAGAAACAAAAATATTTTGTCTTGAAATACACTTTCTGCATTCCACTTGCTATTTTTGTGAATGGTGTAAGGCAAATGCCTGCTTTCCATTACTCTAGCAATCGGCCAGATTTTTTTTTCTCGAAGCTTTGGGAATACTTACCTGAACAGGGATGCTGGTACACCTCTGTGGGTGTGACTCACCCTTCACCTCTGGGGACATCACCTGCAACTCAGGGAGCACAGATCTGTAATTTGAAGCTGAAGGACAATACTTCTGTTTCTATGCTCACAGCTCATTGAGTTTTAGAAATAATTTGTGTCAACTGCATCCTAAGTCTGTGCCACACCTCCATTAACATACCCACAAATCTATTACAAAAATGTACTGTTTGACTGCATTGAATGAAAATGCTGCATGTTTCCTGCAAAAAGTGACAAATTCCAGCATTAACCAGTGGAAAATGAGGTCTCTGTATCAGCACACATGGAGGCAGAAGGGGATTAGAGTCCTTTCAATAATTAGAAATGTATAAAGTTGAGGCTTGACTCAAAGCCTGAATCACAACCCATTGAACTTGCTGGAGTAAGTCCAGAGGCTGCAGTAGGCTTTGGATCACTTCCAGACTCCAAAAAATAAGTAGGTGAAATTTAATATCCTGAGATATACATGAGCCCACATTAGACGACCTAAAATTTCATTTTGGGCTTCAATTCCACGCATCTTGTCAAGTCTGAGGCCTTTTTAGCCTCTTAAAAACAGCTGTAGCATGAATGGTCTGAAGAAAACACAAAGTAGATGTCTACACTACACAGCAGGGCATTCTACAGAGACGCCAGAGCCACTGCTGGCTGCACATTGTCCCCTCAGCTGCATGGCACCATGCCCAGGCTAATAAGACCTGCTGAGCGACATCATTTGTTAACATCATAGCAGCTTGGCTTTTGGAGCTTCCCAGCTCCTCTGCTCCTTGCGCCCATCCCCACAAGGAAACTCCACCAGTTTCTGCCCTATCCACTCAGCTGCTCATAGGATTGCTCCCTGGTATGTTTCTCCTAAAATGGCTCAGGTTAGCCAAAATCACCTTGTTAAGCCAATTAAGTTAACCTGGTCCATCTCTATTGGCTATTAGAAAAAGGAATGGCTTTATGGGAGGTGCTCTATGGGCAGATGCAAGTGGTGTGGAGCTGCTGGGAGTGTAAGGATAAACAGCTGTGTCAGAAAATCTGCCACCCAGCTGCCACCAAGGAGTTTACCCCAGAAGTGTTGCCTTGGTCTGTCATCTAAAAGTGCCTGTGTCTTTTTCTCTCTTACAAACAGTGCACCAAATCCTAAACATCCTATCCCAGGCAATGCTTGCAGCCTTCTACACTGGTATAACTGTTTTGTTCTTGAGCAAAGCAGTAGCTCAGCTTGCAGTCAGGAATTTGTGATTCAACTTCATATTGATAAAAAGGCATCAAATGCAAGTAGAGCAATTACAAATAAAACAGAAAAAATCCTTTACTGACTTCTTTTGCCACATTTCAGTTGTTACAGGGGAGAAAGCAAGTGTGAAAGGAGAATGGTATTGCTCCCTCTGCTATGGGTTTCTAAGCAGAAAAAATTCTCTGCCATCTTAAACACACAAACACCAATATGGTAGGATAATATTTTCCCTAACTTTGGTTTTGTCAAGTCTTATGACCTCTTGAAACTGTTGATTACATTTCTATCTGAGAAGAAAGTCTATGTTTGCAGGTTTCTCACTAGTATTGCACTTTCTAAATACTAAAAAGGCTGCAGTGGCAATTTTGCTGAAAGGAGATGTGGTATGCAACATTTTCCCACTATGCTTTAAAGTTGCTTTTAAAGTAGAGTGAATCAGCACTGTTTTCCAAATTCCAGGAAGAGGCTATAACTCTTATGAACTCTAGAGGAATGGAAATAACAGTTGGTCATTTTAATGCAAAAAGTAATATTACCCTAATATATCATTTGAAACCTTAACACAGCTCATTATAGCTATTTTTAAAATCAAACTGTAAGCAAGTTAACCCCATAAATATGAAAATGGTCTGAGTCCTCTGGAAATGACAATATTTTCTTGATAGGCCAGATTTTGCACCACTGAAATGAAGAAAGATTTTTACTTTCCTGGGAAAAGATGACAAACATTCATGTTGTCAAAGTTTAGCCCACTATTTTACATGACAGCAATGCCAACTGAAGAGATTGAGTGCTGTATTACAGGCATTTTCTCTCATCAGTCAAAATATTTTCCCGAGCAGTTTAACAAAATGTTCATCAGCTCAGCATAAAGAGATGCCACTCTTGCCTGCATGGTCCAAATCAGGAGGAATGGCATCGAACTAACACCATTGCTGCACCCCTGATACGTGAAAGGAGAATCAGGTAAGAGAATAAAGCAGGTGTATGTTATCTGCCATTTTATATAAACTACTCCAGGAAATCACCTGAGAGACTTCTCAAACTAAGCACCTGATAAAATTATTATTCAGCTGTATTATGTGTAGTTGAAAGAGAAATCTTTATACGTATACGTTTGCATTGTAAATTCTCTTCCATCAAAGAGGCATCACTCTTTCTTGCACATCACAAGAAAGTTTCTTTCAACACACCAGATCCAATTACTGGTGTACAGCATAAGTTTCCCAGATTTGTGGTACTGCAGAAGTGCTTCATGAATTAGCAGTGATAGGAAAAGGGAGTAAAGAATACCAAGAAATCCTCCCAGTCTGGACAATACAGAAGCAGTGTAAATCTGGGGCCCAATACAGAAACTTATAAAGATGATCTGAAACTGAGGTCAATATCAAAATGAAGAAGCAATGTCATTAATAAAAGTGTGTGTAATACTTTATCCTGTATGTGCTCTCTCCATCTGTAACTAATCTATATCACGTGCAAAGGTGCTTCTAACTAAAGCTTCACAGAAGTTAATGTATTAGATAAACCTGGTACTACCCTCTCTTTCTTTCTTATAAAGTTGTCGAAAAAGCACAGTAGATAACAATCAGGCCTCTTAGGCTTTCACCCAATCTTTGCCTCTTTGCCAAGGCTGCATGAGCAGCGTTCCCTGAATAGCTCTTGACTTCGTGATGGTGAGAGCAGAAAATCCCAGTCCCTATTCTTTCCTGACATACATGCCATTCAGCAACCAAGCATGAGCTGCTCTGATGAGTTCGTTCTGAAGCACACCCCATGCTCTGACAGTCATGGTACAGGCTGGATGGGGATGGAGGAACTGGGAGGAGCAAGAGGCTTGACCTCACTCACTCCACATTTTTTGTCCAGTGGGTTTAATTTCTTGCCTACCAAATGAATAATGTCTAGACACTACACCAGACTAACTGTGCATCTGCCCTTAACTCCTATTCCTAAGCCAAATTGTTCCAGATTTCCTCTGTTAGATCACCTGATCCAAAAAAAACCCCTTTGAAATGCTACTACTCATTTTAAGGAGTAACCTTCTTCAGGAAGATCCATAAAAAGTTCATGGAGGCAAAGATGAATACACGGAATGCAGAGAGGCCAGGACTGGAAAATAGACTTCCCACCCACATAAAAAAATTCCACACCTGAAAAATCCTCCCAGCTCTTTCTACATCACTACCCTGTGCTCAAATAAAGTGGGAAAAATGTAGGAAAATCTCATAATAGTTTCTGAGCTGGCAGGGAATACATCCACAATTACTTTTCTCCCAAACATTAAGGGTTAACATTTAGTAGTAAGAAAGCAAATGGGAGGGTCAGACAAACTTGTGAGCAGAAGACACCCACTGGTGCAGCCTTCAGAGCTACAGCATAATGAGCAGCAGAATTTACCCAAGAGAGTGTAAAGGCAGTTTGAATGAGCTTTCTATGCCACCAGATA
This sequence comes from Edolisoma coerulescens, assembly GCA_013397115.1. Taxonomy (NCBI): domain Eukaryota; kingdom Metazoa; phylum Chordata; class Aves; order Passeriformes; family Campephagidae; genus Edolisoma; species Edolisoma coerulescens. The sequence goes on from VWZW01001322.1 coordinate 824,846, forward strand.
GACCAGGAGAGGAAGATACTGGCTGATGGGGCTTGATATATGTGACCTGAAAATGAAAAACTGTCTAGCCTTCTTTTACAGTCATATCCACCAAGAAGGAACTTAGAGTAGCCAGCTCTAGCCTTCTATATGCAGGTGCTCAAGCTGAGTTTGTTGCCTCTGCTTAATGGAAAGAGAGAGGTGTCTCCAGAGAGTGATTCAGGAAAGCTCTTAATCACATACTTAACCTTTGAAGTGTGTTCAAACAATATTGAATTCTCTAATTAAAAGGGAATGTTTCCAGTGTATAGCCATGGTGATGAGAAATGCAATGGACATGAAATACTAAGAGCATCAATCCCCTGTTACCTCTAGTTAGAAACTACTCTCAAGATTTCTCTTTAGAGCACATGCCTTTAGCTGACCTATTGCAGAGTAGAAGGAGGACCAGGTCAGTAAAGAAATCATCAAATAAGAAAGTCTTCTGATTCAAAGGCCTGTTGGACTTGATTCCCAAGGGGAAATCCCAGTACACTTACACTGATGAGTGGGATTAACAATAGCACTGTCAACTCATCTTGTAACTCCACTACAGTACCTCTAAAATGGTTCACTTGAAACACTATAAACAAGACAGCTTTTGTGTTCAAAGCAACAGAAATATTTTCTTACAGTGAAGTGTGTGTGTCTCTCTCTCTGATGCTCTTTGAGTATTTCAAGCTGAAATCCTCTATGCAGTGTAATGACTGTTTCACGAAGAATTTGAACACACTGCTGAATATTTTAGACACATTGAAAGTAAAAATATTCCCTTGACAATGCTGTATACTCAATTTCATCAACAAAAAAAAAAAAAAGGAAGTATGTATGTAAATGCCAAGGCATACTTACAACATTTTATAATCATTACTTAGAGCAGAGGGTGTGTGGTTGTCTTGTTTTTGACAGTTCTCACATTTTTGCAGTCTGAGGAAATGTGGAATAACAGGCAGCTCTGACACCCTGTAAAATATATAGCATCGCCAATTCCTGTACTTCGTTTTTTTCTTCCTGCCAATGAGAGTTCATTTTGTCTCACTTCAGGCATCCAGTCTAAGAGTTTTTTTAAGTAGGCTGGAATACAGTCCCTGAAGGAAAATAAGTATGCTAAAATGGGTAAAACTTGTGCTTTTTACATGTTATTTTATTTTTCCTTGGGTTGTTGTGCTTAAACTAAAGTTGTTTTCAAATATGTCCTTAAATTGTTACCATTCAGTATTAACAGAAAATAACCTGCGTACACATTTCCACTTGTAAGGAAAAAAAACAGAAAAAATGACATTTCCACCAAAGATGTCTTACTGTATGTAAAATTTTTTGGGTATTTGTATTTTCTGGATTTTTTTTGAATGAGTGGGCACTTGTTATAGTGCCTCACCATCTTCAGAGCAAAGGCTGCAAGTTTTCACAATGAATACCAGAAATACATGTATCTCTCAAAATTTGCAGTAAAGCTTTAGTAGTATACCTGGATCTCAAAGCCAATGGTCTGTTGCCCACAAAATGACAGGAAAATCCAGTGTGCACAGTAACTCAATGTAAAAATTCTCTCCTTGAGCATTTAGTAAAACACATTCTTTTTTGTTGTTGTTGTTTGAAAATGTAGGTGTTTGAGGAGTAATGTATGACAATGCAATGAAGAATATAATAGGAATAGCTGTCTTGTGTGACATTACAGTCTAGGGTTTGTATGCTCAAAGTTCTCAAAGTTCTTATGTCAGTCAATATTATCTTAGAAACTGACCCTGCAGTCAATGAAATCAAGGAGTACTTTGTCACTGGTTTCAGGGGAACATGCTCTAAAAGAGTAGGCATTCCTCAAAGTGAAACACTTCCTTCTTCCAAACCTTTTAGGTAACCGATAGGAAGACGTAGAAGGCTGGAATGACAATCTGTTGAATGCAAAAGGGCAGATGGCTCAAGGGTATAAACATGCATCAGCATTCACCAGCAGTCCTTCCTGGGGGGCTGATCTTGAGAAGTGAGTAACACAGACAACAGCATTTGCAAAACTTGTTCTTTGGTCTTGTCTCTGATCATCTGCACTCAGTGGTGCATTATTTTCATCCTCCTCACTCAACATAAGGACAAGAAATGTCAATAATTGTTCTCTAAGAAACAAATGGGGGAAGCTCCAACAAACAACACTTTATGTAAGAAACTGAGAAACTTAAATAAATAAATAAAATCAGCTACAGCAGTGTAAAAGGAGTGACATCTTTCCATACAATTTTACCAGAGAACTATTTTGAATCAAGGTGCAGTTTGCTCTGCATAGCAAATGGAGCAAAGTAGTTTGGTTCCTTGGGGCTTAATATTGGACTAACGAAGCCTTAGAAGAATAGAGAAAGAAAGCTGATAGAAATTCTCCTACATAGCTGTTATTTCTGGGTTGCCCACAGCATTGCTGATGATGCCATTGCTGCATAAAAGCATTAGCTCATTTTCCTGTGGATATCTGAAAGAAATAAACATCAGTCTCTTCAGGTTTGCATTTGAATATAAACCTTCAGAGAGAATATATTTCATTTAGACAACATATTAGCACCTCCTGCTATTTCATAACCCTCATATCTGGAAAATTATTTTGCCCTCATGCTGCTGAGATGCGCAAATGAATTGTGATCCATTCAAATAAACAATTGCATTTATTTCAGCACATAGCACTTCCAGTCTTCTCCTGTGCTTCAAAACCTATTCCTTTGACTCTGAGCACTGATAATAAATGTAACATGAGATCAGTGGCTATACATACATGGTGGGTAACTTTCAAATACCACAACAGCAGAACGGCAGTAGGGTCCTAAAAAAGGAGCATTTTTAGATTAAGTACCAGAAAGTATTGAAAAATGCAAATTATGAAAAATAGCTAAGTCCTCTAGCATGGATAATTAAAACAGAAGTATACAAACACTTTTTGTGTTAGATGGAAGACCTAATTGAGGCCTAAAAGTGAAGCCATCACTCATCCCATCTCCTTATCTGTAGTACATATCTTTTTTTTTTTAATGTAATTTACATAATAAACTTAGCCTGGGTATATTTTCCCCTGTAAGCATCTCTTAAAATTGTGATTTATTTGCTAAAAGATGTGTAATGCTGGCATTTTCTGAGTGTTCTGATAATATGCCAAGTGTATATATAGAGATATATAGAGAGATACATAGATATCTATAGTAGTCACAAAATCTTTTAATCAGTTTTTAACAAATTCTGTTAACAAATCAAATGGTCTACAAAAATAGTTCATTTGATTTACCATGAGAGTTAGAGAATCACTTAACTGGAGAGACCTGGCTTTCACCTTGGCCCACACTTTTTCTCAGTCCTGCTGCAGCCCTACTCCAACACTGACTTCAAGATTTAGCAGCTCTCTAACAGTCAACAGCTTTCTAACAGTCCCCAGGAGGTTTTTCCATAAGGATCTGTTTGACCCTCGCTGTAATTCACTCCTGAATTCCTGCCCCACTTTTCTTCTAGCTGTATACAAACCCACCAAGCTGTGCCTGCAAACCAGCAAAGCCTCCTCAGTGCTTTCCCAAGAGGATGGGAAATGGCCAACAGCATGAAGTGGCCCAGGCAAATATCACCATCCTGCTTCACTTTCTAAAATAATTAAAGCAAAACTTTCATGCTGCTTTCTGCTCCAGCTAGTCAGTGTATGTGAGCAAACTCCCATTTACATATACATCCTGCTTTGCTTGTGCGAACTTATGTTTGCATGGACACTTCAAGGTTTGTTTGTAGCTCCAGTTGTGTTTGCACTTATCTGAGCCAGGCACAGGATTTGAAATGTTTGTCCCTTGACCTTTTTTGCTGAGAATACAGTTCATCGTAGCAAAAACATCCCATTTTTTGAGTGCTCTAAGTCGATGGAATAGACTGATACAGAAAGTATTGCTTTAGTCACTGTAACATCACTTTCATGAAGCTATAGAACAGTTAAAATATATTTATTGATCAGCATTAATGGAATTACAATGGAAACTTCTGTTCTCCAAAGATGAAAATGTATTTGCTAATTCACTGATCCAGGGCTACAAGCGTGCAGTCATTCTAGCAAAGAAACCAGCAAATTACACTAAATAGAGAGCCAAAGTGTGTTAGGACCACACAAGTGTACCTTGTTAGGACTGGAAAGGGTTACCTTTGTGCCATTCCCTTTCTCATTTACAATCATTGCCCCTAGAATGGATTCATGTTGTGCCATTTTCTCTTCTAGCTACAATAACAATGAAGTTTTCAAATCCCCGTCCCCTCTTTGATTTGATGGTCATTCCTGTTCCCTCTTTTATACAGTCTGGCAGCCTGAACAGTAAAATCACCAATGAATCAAAATACTCCTTTTCTTAGGGAAAACTTTTGTTCTCCAGTTGTTTTTTTTTCAACTTTCACATTTTGCTTTCACCATACCTTCCAAAGAGAGCCCGGGGGGAACCACCACGCAGCTCCCCTGAACTGACCCCAAACTTCCATCTTTTCTTCTGCTGTACTGATTCCCACTCTCCATTAGGTGGCATTAGTTCAAACTCTATCTTGGAGCAAATTGGTCCAATGACTGTTTCCCATTAAAGTCCCTCTCGGAGTTGGCTGGACCATGTCTTCTTTCACTCTTTGTTTCAGACCTGGATGTTGCCCGTCTGTAGAGCTGTTAATTCTGTGGGCTTGCCGGCATCCCCTGCCAAGAACGTCTTTGCAAATGCAAACCTTTTTGATTAGTAAATAATCTTTTCAAATACAAAATTTCCTATGAGTTTCTACAGTTCTTTTCAGTGTGTAGAAAGAAGAGTTCATGCACATGTTTAATAGAACGTATGTGTATAAAACCAACAAAAGAACAATAAACAATTGCCCAACATTATTCCACTTGTTTCCAAGCAGTAAAGATCTTAAAAGGTGAAAGAGAAGCATTTCCTTATCTCATTCCTAAATGACCTCCAAAAAAGAAAAAGGGAATAACACAAATCCAGCAAAACCAGTTTTTTCTGTGTTGTTAATTCTGTGAAAGATACCATTACATAGTAGACAGGCTGGGGTATAATACACCTTTCTTTCCTATGAAAATTTAAAAAAAAAATTATTACTGCGAAATGTGACCTAGAAGATTCACAAGTTCTCTCAAGATAAGCTGAAACCTGAATAAGATGAAATGGGAAAGCCAAGGTGAAGATGCAGACAGCGACATGCTGGCTGAGGACTGCAGCTTGCTGCAAAGGCTGAGGAAGTTGAAGCTGGCCATTCTAAATTAAGGTGAGATAGAAAGAGTTTTCAGGCCTCTATATCTCCTGTTTACCTTCTACACAAAAAATAGTCTTTAATTTCAAATGTCAAATTTCTTCAAATGCCCTGGAGTTTGCCTTGGTGGGAAGGGCATTGGGGAGAACACTAACATAAGGAAAAAAATAGTAAATCTTTTTCTTTCTCTTTAGAGTATGGGAAGAATTAAACACAAGACTAACAAGGGGAAAAAAACAGTTATGAAAACAGCAACAGATCAGTGTTGTCCTTTGCTCTAAATATGCACTATGTTTACTCTCTCCTCTTCCTGTAATTTTATGCAAGTTCTTTTCTTTTTAAGTCAAAACCCCCTTGTTCTTATAGGCAAAGGACCACCAAAGTATGTCAGTTTTATGGCTTCAGGCAGACCGTGGCTCCCGCTGATATTCCTGTATCTCAAGCACAGCAGAAGTCTTCCTCTGGAAAAAACTCTTTCAAAGTCTGCATTTACATTGAAGGGTTTTTTTAAACCGTTTAAACTTTGACCTAGTAGCTATGGGAGTGCAGGTTCTGCCAGCAGATGATACTGTAAATCTCTAAATTTATAAAGAGATTAAATTTATGACAGCGATCTGTCTGAACCTTCCCCTGTCTGTCTCTCAAGCTTGTCCCAACCACTCAGCTCCCCTGTAATTTTGGGATCTATTAGCCAATGTCAATTAGAAAAGTGTAGAAGTCATACAGATGTACTGATGCTCTCTCCTCCCATGTAGGTGCAGGGCTGTAAACAGGATGACCTGATCAAATCCTCTGATTTTGTGTATTTCTCAAGAAATGGAATGAAGGCAAGGGCAGAAGTTTCCATAGGAAAGAAAAAAGAGCAAAACATGGGACAGTCCAGAGAACTGTGAATGACCAGAGGCAAAGGCCATCTTTTTCAGCAACAACACTCTCCTCTTTCATGAGACTCCAGAATAAACAGGGCTGACACATCATTCTGGCAGCCTGCACTTCTCAGGATTTACTTTCATTTACTTGTACACGATTTCCCTCAATGCAAAAAGTAGCATCACCCCCTTTGCTTGTCTGATGGGCACAATGCCTGTACCCTCAGGATGGTGAGCTCCAGCACTGCTGCTCCAATCTCAGCAGCATCAAGTGGCTCAGGTCAGCACTGTGGCAGGGGACAAATGTCCTGCCACCCCATGGAGACTCCTCCTGACACAGGGCAACCTCAAATAACCGTTTTATTAGCCCTATTACCTATGCTGATAGTACAGACAATAAAGAAACCCTCCAAGTATGAAGGTGACAATCTCAGTCTTATTCCTGAATATTTCCAAAAGCATCAAGTCCCAAATCAAGGAGTTTGAAGGATTCAGTGCCTGTTTTGGAAAAGATCTTTTGCTGGGGTTTTCTTTCTTCTCAATCTCATCTATAATGGCAGCTAACCTGCAAGGTCTGAATTGCATCCCTAAATCAAATTTCTAGCTTAAACTCATTCTGATAGTTAGTTGTGAAGATAAAAAGGTCTGCTCATTTTATCACAAACTGGGAGACTGTCTCAAGAAGAAATCCTTTGCTGAGGCAGGCTAGTGGGGAGTAATATTCATTTGGAACTCAATGAATTTTACCTTCGCCTAAGAAAGAAAAAATAAAAAAGCTTGAGAGCTACTTTCTGTGCATGCAATCACTTACTCATATTTAATAGCAATTAGAAAAGAGAAAAAAGTTGACAATTTTACTGCAATTTGACAACTTTTGCTAAAAATCCAGTGCATTGAGCTGTCACAATCTATTAAACTGTACATTGCCTGAACCCACTCAGTCCTGCGTTAATTACAGAAGACAAATCAGATCTTGAAAAATATTTTAGCAGGAGAAAATAGACAAAAGCAAATCACCCAAAACCTCTTGTGATCTTTTCTTAGTGGCAGCAGCATTTCAATAACTATTTTAAACTGGTAATATGAAATTGGCAGTTTGTGCTTAAAAACAATAACAACAAAACGAACAAAAACCACTCCTCCTTATGGCTTTTCGCTTGACTGTCAAAAAATGCAATTTCAAAATAAAACTATGGGAGTGGATAAAAATGATGACAGCAAAATTAAAACTGATTTTAATGGCATCAAGTAGCAATTTTTTCTGTTTCTCTTCTAGCTCCCCTCAGGGTTATTACAGATTTTAGACAAGCAAGATTGACTCACCTACACTGTTCTCCTGTATTCAGTTGAGTCAATCACACGTCTAAAGACATTGTGGTGTCTTTATGATTACTAGTTCAATCCAAGTCAGCATAGGATCCCTGTCTATCCACTCCAGAAGATGTGTCAAAAGCCAGGACTGGTCTTTCAAGGGAACTGAAACAAAAAGGAATGTCTCTCTCCTTCACAGTACCTAAACTGGGGATGTCTACTTGCTTTTCTGTAGCAACGCTGAGGTTCTGAGGCCATGACTACTCTGAAAACTGTTCTAGAAGAATACAATAAGGATGGTAGGTTAGCTGAAATCTAAACATACCGGAGAAAAAATAGAATACCAAGTTTTGTTCAAATGCATTTTACATGTCTCATGCTCCTTGACTTAATGCTATTTGCATCTTCTGCCTGTGTCGTTGACCACATTCTGGCTTAAACTTCAGGCTATTCTGAGAAGACTGGAAGCACTCATAGCAGAAAAACAGATTGAATTTTCCCTGTCATGTTATACTTCTACAGAAGAAAAGGGAACGATCTGTGCTCACATGTATGCATTGGTGGTCAGGGTTGAAGACTGATCCCAAGCACAGTTCTCTGTGCAGTAGCACATAGGTCTGAGCTAAAACTCCTCTGCTATTATAGGAGTCAGATCATTTAGAGTAAGATGACTACAACATATAAGATATTTCTCAGACACTTTGAATTTTGAGGTCTGAAATTGTGTTTTACATACCAGCTACAGCTATGCATGTATTATGGCCTGTTGGCTCAGGAAGGTAGAACTGGAAAGCAAATGAATAAATGAATTGTCTGGGTCAGTCTTAATGTTAGGTCTCCAGTATTTTGTCTGGATGGCCTTCAGTCCACCCTGGGGTTTCATGCCACTCAGCCTGTGAAAGCCCCTTGGCAGTCCGCAGCTGACCCCTGTTGAGTGACAATTAAGAAAGAGAGAGAGAATTCTTACAGAAAACCCACAGCTTTGCTAGTATATTAATAGACAGTTTCACAGCCCTGTCCTGCAGGCAGCTTTCCTTGCTCCTCTTTGCAAGGGGATGCTCCTGCCGCTGAGTGAGACCCGGTCCGCCGGGACTTGTGCTCCCCGGGCAGTCCCCACCCCACCTCTCCTCCTCCTACCACCCCTGCCACCAAATTACATATATAGATACCGGGAATGACGCATAAAACACCAAACAAACATACCCAACACCCAACCCAGACCCGCGGTTGTTGGTACTTTTCACCGCCCCTTCGCATAATGAATATATTCGCGTTTCCTCCCACTCTCCCAATGGGCTACCAGCTGCAGAAGTCCTGAATAGCGAGCTTAATTGGGCTTTGTCATGCAGAATACCCCCATTTTCTATAGCAGGTTACAAAGGGGCCCTTGGCAGACGTGGCGGGCTCCTCTGGCGACGGCGGGTCCCGCCTGGCTGCGCCCAACACCTCCGCGCACCGCGCAGGTAGCGCCGCCGCCGCCGCCACCCCCCGGCGCAGGGCCACCTCCAACCCATCGCCCCCAGCACAGGGTCACCTCCAGCCCACCGCCCCCAGCACAGGGTCACCTCCAGCCCACCGCCGTCCGAAGGTGCCTGGTGCAGGATCACAGCTCCTTTTCCGCTGCTCCCAAACGCCCCCGGGACACTCGGATCTGGCCGCATCCCTTTCTCTTTGCGAACACGGCAAGAATGTCGGACAGAGTTTATTTCCGACACGACGTTTTATTAAACCTCGGAAGTAATGACCAAGTGTTCCCGTTTCACAGTAAATTGGTGTGGTGAGGATTAATTGGCAAACCCCGGGCTCAAAAGAGATTTGCCATTATGGGCTAATCATACATTCTCTATTTGATATAAATGGTGTAGAGTACGGAGTGTCAATATTCACCGTGAATTACAGATAATTATCATTTGGAATCCAAGCTACTACTTCTGCCCATTGATTGGCATTGTTTTCTTCAGACTTATCTTTCCCCCCCTCTTGTTTCTTGTTTTGACAGTTTAAATCCAGGTCTATATGACATAGAAAGCTAATAAAATTCTCATTTCATTGTTAATCTGATTTCATCGCAGTATAGGTTTTACTCTCACACCTGCGTAGCAGGGTGTAATTCCATTAACAATAATGATAAAAAAAACCTAAATCAACATATTCATTGCATGTCTTTTCCCTGATGATATATTGTGAGCAGTGAGAGTTGAAAAAGAGCCATTTATTCTCACCGTGAATGAGTCTGCCTGGAACTGAAGACTTCACCTGCCTCCTCAGTCAATTAGGAATGTATCGAAAATTCTACCAGAAAACGAGTTAAATTAACCGTTAGCTAATTTCCTTGTGTCCCTCCTACATAATCCCCCCTTTTCAGCTTGCCCCAGAAATTACCACATGTTGCAAGGTTCAAATAGTGCCTAATGAAACAGTGACTAAATGGTTCTCTCAAACCCACAGTGAAGCCCTTTCGCTGTGCCTTCAAAGCCTGGGGGGCTGCAGCGGTCGGGGGTCCCCATCTTGAAAAAGATTTTACATCTATATATATAAAATAATTATCGAGTTTGGCAGCAAAATCTCCCCCAGCAGGGCTGCGACGTCTCTCCCTTCCCACCGCGCACACTCCGGCGCTTCGGCACCCCGGCTGCCCCCCGGGCAGAGGAAAGGGATCGTCCCACCAGAACACGGCGGGGACCTGAGGGGACGCGACCATGGAGAGACTGCGCGGAGGCGCGGGACCGTGCCCAAGCGCGGGTGGGAACACGGGTGGGCTGCCTGGGGGATTCCATACAACTTTATTTCCAGCACTCTGTGTCGGTGCTTCCTCCGAGCGTGTAGAAACTGATTTGGAAAGACCGCCCCTGTATTGCCGGGCTCTGCCGGGAGGCAGCGTTTCTCGCCGGCGTGTCGAGGTCTTCCTTTCGCCTTCTTTACATTCACACGGAGGCGGAGCGTTTTCTCCTATTTTATGCAGCGGTTCCAAGTAAATTGTAAACCTCGATTTTACCGAGGTTCCTTAATTTAAGGACGGGAAGAAAAAAGCAGCCCCGGCTCGGCAATTTTCTATGTAAAACCCTCCCGAAGAGAAGCTTTGCCCCGCAGTTACGAGCTCTCATTCCTATCTAAAGCGGCTTCACTGAAGTGTCATCTACTAAAACTCGATGAATTCCGCAAAGAGAGTAGAGTCACTTATTTGAAACGGTAAGGCTAATACAAAGTCATCAAAGCACTATGGTTCTTGTCTTTAAGTGACAACCCTCTTTATTGAACTGTTTGAAATACGCCTCCTGCTTTTCAATGTCTCTCTATCCATCTTTGTCTGCTCTTCAGAAAAGCAGACAATATAAAGCAAAGCCTGGCGAGCTCCCCACGCTCTGGCTTGGGCAGTGCCAACGTTAGCCTTGAAATTGTCACTCCTTCATTAATCTGAAACTAGTTATTTTTCCAGAGCACACAGCACACGCTTCCGATCTCTTTGGGTTCGCTTCCAAGAGCTTAAATCCCCCCGGACACGCCGGCTGGGGTCGGGGCAGGGGGGAGGCGTGAAGGGGCCGAGGCCGGAGCATCGCCCTGAGCGGGGCCGGCTGTGAGGCGCGCAGGGGGGCGGAGAGGGGCGCGGAGCAGATCCTGCATGAAATCGGCCCTTTCACGGGAGGCTGAGCGCGCTGCAGCGCGGACACACGCCCCGAGGTTTTCCGAGTGGCACAGTGGGTTCGGGCTGTTTGTTATTCCGCTGTCATGCGGGACTCCCCGGCAGCTGCCCGGCGCACGGCTTTCCGCCACCGGCGGGGGCCCGGAGGAGCGAGGGCGCCTTCTCAGGACCGGGGTCCCACCCAGGACCCCCGGGCCCGGGCTGCCAACCTTTCCCGGGATTTCTCGCCCAGACCGAGACCCCGTTCAGCCGACGGAGGTGCGCGGAGGCTGCGGGGTGCGCTTCCCGGGCTAGTACCTCTCATGCTTTTCGAGCAGCCGCCAAAACTTGCGGAACAGCAAGGGGGNCGGGTTTCTTTCCCGAGAGACTGCATACAGTCATCTTTAGGCTCCGGATCCAGAATGAGAGTGCTCCCCGCCCTGCTCTCGTCCTCGGAGCTGGTGTCAGGACGCTCGCCGGGGTCCCGGAGCAGTGGTAATAGGACTTTCCCCTTCCTGGCCGTCTTATTTCCATGGGCACCACAGAAACTCCCGAATGGGCCTGATCCTTTCTGGCCGTGGCCTCGTCCTGCGGCTGAGCCATCGACTGGACCGTGCAAGAGGGAAAAAGAGCCCGGCTCAGCAGCTGAGCCGCCGAGCAGCGCTGCCGCCGGTTCCACTGCCCTTTCCCGCACGGGCAGCACCAGGCACTGGGGAGCCGCACCCGAGGCCGTGCCCCATGGGGGGGTTAGGTGAGCCGGAGGGGCGGGAGTAGGAAATTAGGTCAAACTAGAGGTGAATGCAGCGGGATTAGATAGACCGTCCTGTCTCTGCCCCAGCTCCAAACCGGAGGTACTGAGGAAGGAGAGTTTCCTGCAGTCCCCAGGCCTGGATCCCTGTACCGTGAGCCCTCCTCTCCGTGAGTGCTTGGGGCCTGACTGATGAGGCCTGGCCTGCCCCATCCACCCCAGGGAGGATGTGCTGCCGGCCAGAACACTGAGCTCTTCAGTCTGGGAATCTCTGGAGCTCACCTGCCACACTGTCCCAATTACACCACGGGTGGAAGCAAGGAGCTGACCCAAGGGCCTCCACTTCCCCAAGTCCAGGGCAGAGGTGCGAGATGCTGGCAATAGACATTGTGGCAAGAGCTCAGACAGCGGGGAAAGGTTTCAGCAGCATCTGCGGGGACTTCAGGGCAGGGCTCGGAAGAGCAGCCAAGGGAGTGTGGTGTCTTCGGCACTGTGAAGTTCCAGCAGCCCATGGCCAATGCTGCCTGTGGGCTAACACGTCTGATCAGGACATGGGAGCAGGTTCAACCCCACAACCAGAGAAGTCGGTCCCATGAGTTTTATCGTAGCCATGCAGACCAAGGTCAGGGAAACTCCTCAAGATGGATGTTTTCTTCTTCTGATTTTTTTTTAATTGAAAAGAGTTAAATAGAATTACAGGAAGTAAATAAATATCTCAAGGGGAAAGCTTTTCTGGAGGGATGCTAACCCTACAAGATACAGAAGGTCAGTAGCAGGGTCACTCACACAAACATGACTCACATCTCTTGTGCAAATGCTCAGGCTTTAGGTGTGTGACCTTCCCCTTGCAGATCCTTGCTTGTGGGGGGTCCAGCGCAGCAGCTGCTAGGAGGGCTAAGTGATCCGGAGGGGCATTAGGGGCTGTCCCATACCTGAAATCCACCCAGGACACAGGCAACTCCTCTGCCACCAAGTCATGCCAGGATGAGGTCCATCAGGAGCTGAACACTGCCTGTCTTAGGCACTGGATGAGTGAGGGAAAAAAATTGCACTTCACAATATGTAGGAGGAAAAAAAAAGGATAGAAAGAAGAAGGGGGAAGGCAGGGGGGAGGAAAAACCCAAGACATTTTAATGTAAATTTGCCTAAATTTCAAAATGTTGAATGCTGGACATGGAAACCCTACAATACATTTCCTGCAAATTAGGGTGCGTGCAACTTCCAGTGGTGCTCCTGTCACACCAACTTTGACTGCCCACTGCCAGGTTCAGGTTGAGCTGGTTGTATCAGCCTTCTGAGATGTGTTGGGGCAAACCATTGCATCATTCCTCTTTTCCAAAGTTTTTTACAATAAACATTTACTTTGGAATAAAATGAAATATTGTCTCAACTGTGTCAATGACAGTTTGTATGTGATGATGATGATGATGATGATATGCCACAATTACCTCTCAGCCTTGAAATGAATGCAAGCATTGATTACTACAAGAAAGATCAACTAACTTCATTTTCCTATTATTTTTAAGAAATTGCTGAATACTGCAATGAAGAGAAACCTTACTCTTTATCTTCTAGAAACAGAGGGAAATACCAATTTATTCACTGAGGTGCATATTTCCACAGAGTTACACTGAGAACAGATACACTCTGTGGAGTGTATCTTTGAAGTTTCAAAATATCTTTGAAGCTTCAAAATATCTTTGAGTTTTTCAGTCTCAGATTTCAGAGACTGATGCTTTTTCTCACCCAGCAAAGCTTTGCTTTCCCAAGCTGCTGCAGGCCTGTTGACTCCCTGCTGTTACAATATGGGATGACATTGCTGAGAGGGTGGGCAGTACTTTCTGTGGAACTAACACCTCCTCCCAGAGCTTCAAGGTTGGAAAAGCCCCACTGTGGTTACAGAAACAAATTAGACACAGGTGAACTGAAGCAGAGAATCAACAGTTTCCAGATTCCACCTCAGCAGATTTTAGGGGAAGAGACAACCAGAGAGACAGCCAGACCCTCCATGAGGTCCCCCTAGGAAGGAGTCACAAGGGCCTCAAGCCTTTGGCTCTTTCGTCTCCCCAGCCTGGCAAATGAGAGGACTGCCTCTTGGGTAAACAACATCCCCAGCCACTCAGCTGGCAGGTGGGCTGCTGGCCTCTAGTCAGCTCAGGCAGTGAACTGGTAATGATATGGATCGGTGAGATTTTCTATTTGTTTTCCAAGTCCAGGCTAGGAACTTCGGTCCTGCCTATCCTTTCCCTTCCTGTTAGACGCAGATGTGCTGACTCTGCCTCTGCCCCAAGCCCTGAAGCTGGTCCAGGCTGGGGGGCAGTGCCTACCCCAGGTTCTCTCCATCCTACTCCAGCCCTGCCCCTGCACCTGTCCTCTCCTCCAAGACAGGCAAGCAGTGCAAGTGTCACTGTGCTGGGGCTGCCTCTCTCTTCAGCATCCAGGGTGCTTGCAGGCAAGTCAAATTGGAGACATACCTCTGAGCTGAAACTCTGAAGCTGGGGATCAAACATGAGAAATATAGGGATTGCTGAGGGAATTATTTATGGAAAATTTTTTGGTACAGTTTCAGAGGATGAAGTCCAAAGTGTATATTGGATGAGTGGAAAATCCATGGAAGGAAAAGGTGAGAGAAATAACATAATGTGCAAAAGGTACTTCTGATTTGCTTATATTGCTTGCTATATATAGACTTGCTGTCTGCCAGCACTGCAGGGACTAGGAAAAAAGTTATAAAGGGGCTCATTTGGGATTGACTAGCTCCAGGTCCATCCCAGGTCCATCTCTGCACCAGCCCCTGTAACTCTCCTGCAAGGAGCTGAGGATGGGCTGCCCAAGGCAGAGGCAGGATGGGACCCGTGGCCGGGCGCTGCTTGATGCAGGTTGCAGAGCACTTCAACCATGCCTCAGCCTAACGGGTTTGCACTCAGATCTTCTCCCTAAGCCTGGTCAAGGCGCCTAATGAAATCAACACCGAAAAGAGTGAACTCTGTTCCGGCGCCTGAAGGGAAAAAAAAAAAGAAAAATCCCTGATCTCTGCTTAACATGGGCCCGTATAATAACTTAAGCGGAGTTTCAGCCTGGTGAAGGGTCGACGTGTGCAGCCAGCCCCCTCGGTGAGGGAAGAGCCGGGGCTACCAGGCCGGCGGGGCGCACAGCCCTTCGCCCCGGCCCCGTGCCGCGATCGGCGGCCCTGGGCCAGCGGCCGCCGCGTGTCCCCAGCGCGGTGCGGCCGGGCCAGCAGACGGGAGAAAGCTGTCAGTCGCCGGGAGGGCGTGCGCTGGCTCCGGCTGGGAAGGAACACAAGGCTGCTGGACTCAGAGGACCGGCTGTATTTGCATTCCGGCTGGAGCGGAGTCCCCCCCTTCTCTGCCCCCCAGCCATCCCAAGTCACAGGGGAACAGAAAACATGTTCGTGTTAGTAGCCGATGGCTTTTATTTTTACTCTTTACGGAGGTCTGACACATACACAGCGATGCTTTCACCGTACGAAGGACAAGGACTGCAAAGAAAAGGCACCTTGCCCAGCCAGCCCACCTTCTCTGCTGCGACTGGGCTGGCACTTGGTGGGAGGAAGGGGGAGTCTGGGGGGGTGAGAAGAAAAAAATTAAATTCTCGTCTGATCTCATTTATTTAAATAAATATAAATATAATTTTTATATAAAACTATTCACAGACAAACAGCCGTCCCAGACCCAAACGGCCGATCTTTATGTCTTCNCTTTATGTCTTCTCTTATTTTTGTTAAGAAGTCCGTCCAGAAGGTTGTCTACAGGTTTTAATTTGCTTTTCAGTTTTTTTGTGTCTCGCCTTTCCGTTTGAAATGCGTTTGTTTTTTTTCCTTTAAATTGCCTTTGGGGATACAGAGGAAGGCACCCCGGGCCATGCGAGCCCTGTCCCATGTTAGCTTTTAGAAAGAGCAGGTGTCCTCTCCTGGGGTTACATAAATAACGTTTTAGTTGATCTCCCACGACTAAAACATTTACATTCCGAAAATATATTTTTATATATCTCTTTCTATTACTGAGAAGGGATGACAATTAGCCTCCGCGGCGGCGAAGGCCAGTCCGCTGCAGGTTAGCGGGTCGCCGTCCGTGGGCAGCGGTGCCAGGTAAGCCGCCGTGCCGCCACCTCGCTCCGGGCTGGGAGCCGGTGGCGGGAGCGGAGCTCCGAGAGGGGCTCATAAGGGGGAGATCTCTTTATCCTCGGTAGCCGATGAGGGGGATAGAGACTCTTCATCCTCCGACCGGGGGTAATGCCCCTGGCTGGTGCTGCACTTGCAGCCCCCGTGCGAGTTTCGTTGGGTGCCTTTGCCTTCTTTCTTGTGCTTCACCCTCCTGTTTTGGAACCAGATTTTCACTTGCTTCTCGGACAGGTTCAGGTACGTGGCTATCTCGATCCTCCGCAGCCGGGACAGGTACATGTTGGAGGAGAATTCCCTCTCCAGCTCCAAGAGCTGGGTGCTGGTAAAAGCAGTCCTCATCCGTTTCCCATTTTGAATTTGGCTGGATTCGGACCCTCCTGGACGGGAGAGAAATGCGAACTTCAGCGGGA